>KZ308503.1:190477-359846 GCA_000376725.2 Ladona fulva
TATTATATAAAATATTAATAGAATTAAATCCTTGTACATTTATTACCTAATCAACATCATCAGCCTGTTCCTTTCAAGAATATGCTTGGCATTTAACTATGGGTTGAGCATTTTCTTCGAAATTACAGGTTGTATCGGGTTATGAAATTTCTCTCAATGATGATAATTCTTCTATTAAATAAAAAATTCCACCAGATCCAGCAGAGAGTCACCTAATTGGTAGTCTTCTCCATTGTGATAGAACCACTTCAATAATAATAATAAAACGTCTTTCTTGAAGGGCGAGATTGAGACTTCCTAATCTCTTCTTACACCTAACCCTTTGTCATAGAATATTTAAAAGTAAGATATAGCTTTTGGGAGACATAAAAAAAAGAAAAAGCATGTGGGTTTAAAAAAACCTAAGTCTAAACTGAAAAACCCTTTGGGAAAACGCCCACGAGAAGGGGGACGTGAAAACCATACGAAAATCTACTCGCTCTAGCAAGTAAAATGTAATAATAAGGCGGAAAAATAAGAAAAAGTAAACTGTCCGCAACAAGCCTGAAAAAAAACATTGAATGCAGATTCATATAGAAATTACAGAAATAGAACATAAGAGATGTTGAATTTACATTTTATGACATTACTCAAATCTGAGTAAAACTAACAAAAATAATAAAGCAACAAGGAATAAAGAAGCAATGAAATATCGAAGAGCAGAGAAATATTGCAGTAATAACAAAGTGATGAGGGAAAAAGCTGTTAGTACACTATGCATAAGGATATTTAAAATTTTACCAGCGGTTACATCAATTTCTTAATCAAAAATCAATAAAATATACATGATATAGCAAAATTAAACCATACAAAGGGTTAGATGGAAGAAGAGACTACCTGGTCTCAATCTCGCCCCACAATAAAGACGTTTTATTATTATCATTATTACAAAATTTAAATTTTCAGTTTATATTTAAACAAACCAAAGACATTCAGATGTATGTACTATGACAAGGAAAGTATGTTGTGTGTTGAAGGGAAGAACTAGAAACGAAATTTTGGGTAATTCCTCGTGATAAACTTCCTTAAAGAGGCTTTCCTTTAGGTCCCCGTTGCACACCTGCGGCTAATCCTTTAGAATTTGCATTTCTCTTTTCGTTTTGGATTTTTCAGCGCGGACACACTCGTCAATACTTAACCGAGCATTGAACCACACCATAAATAAACCTTTCCAAAGACTAACAGACTCCATGGGTCGTTTCTTTCTTATTCGAGCGACTTTTCTTTAATTCGCCCTATCGGCACTCGCGCCCTTTTATCTCTTTCGACGAAAAAATATGAAAATCAAAGGGCGCATGGACGTGTTTATCTGTATCCTTAGAGCCCGTTTCCCCATTCCGCCTCTCACGTCTTCCCTCCTTTGCCATCATTCCGGAGCTGAGTTTTCCTCTCAAAATATCTCCGGCGCATATCTAGAACACGGACGCAGGCCGTGGTTTCAGGCAGATTAGTCTCTTTTTCTCTTTCTTTCCGTCTTTCAAAGTCGGCGCCTTTCTATATACACGGTTCGTGATGAGGCGTCTCGGTTAAGTTTTGCGGAAATCTCGATTGTTTTTCGTAATTTTCTGTGCGGGCAGCTGAGCTGCTCTCGCGGACATGAAGAAAAGGGGCGATCGTAACGGGTGTGGTCTGCTTTTGAACGGTTGAGGGTGGAAAGATTGAGACGTATGCGGCTGAAATTGCTCGATACGACTCTTTTTTACTCCGGAATACTTATCGTTGCGTAAGGATTGCGACTGTTGTGTAAGTCAGGGCGCGATTGAACTTTTTGCTTCATTCTTAAAATCGTTGATACGATGTGTAGGAGAGGATGGGGAAAACCGCCTACCTGAACTAAAGGTTGTTTATTTGCTTAAGGTACTATTTTACAGCCATATAACAAATATTCAGACGCTTTTCGGAAAATAATTTGAATCTGCAGCGGATTTGAAAGCATCCAAGAATTAAAATTAAGAATGTCAACCATTAAAGTTGTTATATTGATGACATGTAGTTGTTACATTTAGCTCATACCTCAGTAGACTTACTTATTTTTAAATGTCTGTATCTATAATTATTTTAGAAGCAATAAATACAATGAAAACGTCTTTATTGGGCTATATTAGAACTAGAAAGTCCCATCTTCGATTTAACCCAATCCCTTTAAATGAGTGAAAATATGATCTCTCTTGAAGTGTAAAATAATTTAAAGTAGGCGGTTTTATCTCGAGTACTAAACAATTTTTTACTTTTAAATGGAAACTACTAAATGAATTAAACAGCTCATGACTTTTGCGTATGTTTTCCGTGGATTGAATTCCAGAGCTATCGCTCACTAAAAATTCCTACCGGAAGAAGGACGATAAAAACAATCTAAATATGTTGTTTTTCTTCAAAAGTTTTGTTTCATCTACTTTTAGGCACAACGCCTGTAACATTCCTGTTGTATTTAAGTGCAATATATATATATANGAATAGTTTGACCTGGACGCAAAGGGGTCAACAGTCGCTCCCATTGCCACATACCCCTCCCCTACAGATAAGGGGACGTAGACGCCGTTCCTAACGCATTATTTTTTCCCCTTATTTTCGACTTGTTTGCTTGTAGGACAACGGTCCGTAACCGGGTCTTTTCTCTCCGTAAGTCGTTTTAATTTAATTTCGTGGGTTTAAAATCCATTTCCCCTCGTTTCCTTTGTCGCCATCCCCTCATAAAACCAATATCATCAATTATTTCTCTAATTCGGTTTTTGCTTTCATTTGCTCTTTCGCTGATTTACGAAACCGATCCGTACTCACTGTCACGCATAGGTATGGAAACCGTGATTCCGGAATGTAAATACCTTTTCATTCCCTTGGCCCTCTTCTATAAGGTGGTAATATAAACTGCGTTTATTTATACCTTGCTGCATTTATACTCAACTGAAATTGAATAGAAAATATGATTTAATGGTTGTACAACAAAATCTCAACAGGATTTAATATTAATTATTTTAATTTAAAAACAGTCCTATCAAGGATATTTTTCGCGTTAGTTAGGCGTCATCTTGAGTATGCGTGTAATGTATGGGACCCTTCTGATAAGTGTTGTATTCCGGAATTAGAAAAGGCGCAGCGAAAGGCGTTACGATTTGTGAAGAATTGCTACGATAAATCAGTGAGCGTTACCCAGATTACGCGAAAGTAATCAATTAGAGAAATAGAGTAATGACGCTTGCACCCCATGCCACACACCGAAAGCGGGCTTGCACAAAACTTATTTAGACATATACATTTTCTCTTCCATTTCCTAATGAAAAATCCAAGGAAGTGATATAATCTTGATTCGGTGCAATATATCATAATCAATTTTTATGAGACTTCCTTTAAGTACCATTTCGGCGATATCTTTCGATTCGGAAAAACTTAACCCATAGATTTGTCTTTAAATAGCTTCTCGAGTTCATTAACCTCATCTGAAGTGGGGCTGTTTTTTGGAAGAAATTTTGATGAATTCATGCGAAACCAAGAATCATGCTTTCCGGGGAGAAACCTAAGAATTCCGCGTTGCTTATGGAATTTCTATGTATGTATGTATTTCCAGTACAAATATGCAAAATCATACCCGCGTAAATATGCAAATATCTCTTCTTAGCATATATTCTCCCTCCCAGATATTTATTTCGTCTTGACTTGATTGATGTTTGTTGTCCGGGCATTCTCATGTTCAACCAAGTCGAACGGAGCGACCTCCACCGTTTTTCGCGATCTTTGCGAAGTAAATATCACGAAATTCTCTCGCCTTTGCCCAGGGAAAGAAGGAGGCAACCACCCCAATGATCACCTTGTTTTCAATTCGAATCGCCTCTCCCCCATCACGATCGACGCATTAATTTCGTGTCATTATTCCCTGCAATCGAACGTGATCCTCGCATTTCTCCTTATCCCTGCCGAGAAGGGAAACCCCTTCGCCGAACCACATTTCTCGTCCTTATTTCCCTCCGTCTATTCAATCTGATATCCACGAAAGGGAACGCGTTTTCGATCGCTTATTTTTTTCCGCACTATCGCACGTGCGTCTTTTTCTCCTTTCCCTGGGAATTGCGAAACGCTTCAAAATCGGTGTGATTCAAGGTAAGTTTACTCACCATTTGCGCCGGAGTTCGTTTACACGACCTGCGGTTGGAAGGCTCAAAGGTCTCTCCATGTCGGAAGTTTAAATAATTCGCTCGACCTCGTTATTCTTCTCGAAAACCCCTCACGAGATTCGAAGCCATGTGAGTGGGAAAGATCGAATCGGCTTCATCTTTCCGCAGTGTCTCGCGGTGAATGAGTGATAGAAAAACTGACGTCTGCGTGTGTTGGTTTCATTGGGTCTCAAAGTTTGCAACTTCCCTTCGTATGAATATTCCATCCTCGTTCATTAAGGCTCATCCATCTCTCTACCGAGTCCGTTAATGGCCTATCTTACAGTTATGATCTGCAGATCGACGTGATGAATATATTATTCAGGAGTTGCGGGAAGAAACTAAATAAGAGTATTCAATCTCGTTTTCCGTTTGTTTACGTGTCAAAATTTTTAACGCTTTATCTCTCTTACAACCGAGCAACATTATTATTTCATTCCAATAAAAGTATCAGTGAAGGTCGTAAAAATTGATGCTGTAACTTTTCCTCGAAAATAAAGTTTCACAAGTTAAATTAATTAAATGAATTAAAGAATCTCCTCATCTTAGATACGAACTTACCATGCTTTTTAAATAAATAGTGTTCCGCGGCGAAGGAAAAATTTTAGCAGAATTTAACGTCATATTTTGAAATATTGAATAATCTCATAAAAATTTAATTTCCTAATCCTATTTCATCGAATTTTTAATGCGGTGAAAGAGTTTTTCCGTAGTTGGAGTGTTGTATATATACGAAGAGAAGGAATTTCATAACTTCCATTTTGGCTTCGTTCCATATCCATAATATATATTTTGAAATTCTGGAAACAACCGCTCGAATAAATTGATGATTTTTAATTGCCGAGCCCTCCTTTCGGCAATTAAAAGCAGCACATGCAGTTGGGTGTCGTTTCATCCACTGTCTGAATGAAGGAGCGACCTAAAAGCCGGGATCCTTTCCAACCCCAGGCGATTTCACACTTTTCTTTGGTCACACCAAATCAAGAAACAAAGAAACGGTCGTTCGCCTTTCTCTAAACTTGCGAGCAATATGGAGGACTCCGTTGAGCGTTCCCTTTCCCTCATTCGACTCGCGTCTCAATCCTCGCTTCCTTTCGTTCGCTCCTCAAAAGGGAATTCGGTTTCCCTTCCTCGATTTTAATCACGCCGTCCACTTTCTGGTCTTAATTGAAAGCGATTTCCTCTCTCGAAAAGCATGCGGTAGTCCACCAGAAATAAACTGAAAGAGATTTCCTCTCCACCTCGATATCCTCTTTCTTCTTGGGCAGATGGCCCTCTTCTCATGCACGCTTTCTGGAACGTTTCACACGGGAAATAAACTCACCTCTTTCCTCCCTTCCAGAGAGGGATGGAGGCGAAAAAAGTGAGCCACGAAAATGTGGCCTCATGGGTAATCACAGGTGTGGGTGTCGTAAGTTGTAATCATTCGTCCCATTCTTTTATCTCTTACCCCCTCTGCATTTTCCTTCCCTCTCGCAGTCTATTATATTCTTCCCCTTTCGCTGCTTGATTCTAGCGGCCGAACAAAGTTTTGGGTATTTTAAGAGGCCTACGCTTTCGGCGATAAATTTGTCGGCTACCCCGTGCCTACGCAAAATCGTTTTAATTTCTCAAACTCGAGACGCACGCCCAACTCAAGAAAGGCTATCTTTCGTTGGGCGCCGCGTAGTGGGTGGACGTTTTCCAAGTGCGAAAATTATAGAGGAGGCGAAATTCGCTGCAAATAGGACGCGTTTTTCACCTGAGCAATAGGATGCGACTAGATGGGCATCCACGGAGCCCATCCGACGATGCTAATGTGATACTAAGTGCTATCTTAATGACCTGCCTAGGATGGAGGTTACGACCCAGTTCGCTTTTCTCTTCTTTATTCCCTCACATAGCGAAAAGAATTTGCCCTAAATTGCAATTGCGTGAGATTTTGGTGATTGGGCGCATTTGGGCCAGTAAAAGATATCGTTGGAATGTGTACTTAAACATCGCCAAGCGTTTAATCTATGTTTGTTCTTCGTCGAAGGATTGCTTTTTATAAATTGTCTAAATAGAATCATAACCCGAACTCAAGCAATTGGTTATTATATATAAGATGTAAACAAGCTTAAGGTAAAGTGAGATCTTCGCCGTCGAGACTTCATTCATTTCCCTTTTATATAAAACTATGTGGGAAACTGGGCCGCCATTCGTTTGAACTTTTACGAGTAATACGATATAATAATATTTTATTCGTAATAAAATTAAACTTGTACCTTTACTGTTGAAAGTGTTTATTATACGACCATTGATTACTTGGGTCATCATCAGGTCGAATTAAAACGTATAATTTTAATTATTGCTATTCTTCAGGATAATAAATCGACCAGACCACTGATAGTTATAATAACAAAACAAGAATAAAACTCCATAAATCGTCAAATAAAAACTAACAAGACTAATACGTATTCCTCTATTCTCTCGTTCTCTGAAGATGCTCCCGTTGTGAGTGAAATACTACGTATTGGTCTTGTAAGTTTTCATTTGACGGTCTTTGGAATTGTATTCTTGTTTCTCAGGATGGAAAACTAACACAAAGTAGAAGTCGATTCATTATATTCAATTCTTTTAATATAATAAAAATTTCATCTCGCTTCTAACTTGATTAATATAGAGATGGGATCTTGTCTCATCTTACTTATATCGTGTGAACTTATTCTGTAATCGACGGAAACTTTATATCGCTCTATGAAAACACGGTGTTGAAGCAAGGTCAGAAACGTAATGGGTATCCTAAATGTTATGCATACACGAACACATTCAAAACCTTGTATTGAATGCTAATGAATAAATTGTGACGCAATCTAACGAAGGGAAACTTATAATTTACTGAGGGAGATCTGTGGAGACAAGATAACCTCAGTAATGACGTTCACCTTCCCGTCATCGCCCTCCACATCCGCCACTTCCTGTGCTCTTTTCTCACGGCTTTCGCGTTTTTATTCTTCACTGCGTCTCTCGTCTACCGCTGTTTTGCGTGTCTGGGGCTTTGCTCCTTGTCTCATTTGTAGCATAGGAGATATTGGTGAAGCAGAACTCGCATTTTCAATTAGCTATGGATCGTATTTTCATCCTCTGAACGCCTTTGGTGCACAAGGAAACTCCTTGCGCATAGCAAACTTTAGCGGGTAGCAGTCTCTTTCTCCTCGCTTTCATTACGGAAAGCATTAGGATTGTTTGCGTATGACAACATTTGCCCATTAACTCTTTGAGAATGCTCCTTCAACAAGAATATCTACGCAGTAATTTTCACTGAAATACTTGGCGGTAATTTCTGCAAAATTTTTATTTTTAAGTAACAACTGAAAATTTCGGCCTCTTAAAGGAAATATTTTAACATAATTTTTCTTACGAAAACAAAATTCATGAATTTTGAAAATATATCTACATTACATTCTACATTAATTTAAGATTATTGTTTTGCAAATACTTCAACTCTCATGTACTTTTACTCATACTTAATCCATATTATTAGCAAATGAAATCGGATCCCATTTATCAGCGCGTCGTTGTATTTATAATTACATATTTAACAGAGAAGGAGATAAAGAAATGTCAACCTTCTACGTATTTCAGATACATCGAAGATCTTCCGATTTATTCTCTTGTAGTTTTTAGTCGATGAAAACGTACTCGTATAATTACTTGTAGAGAAATTCGTTAAAACCATTACAGCGGTGCTCAATACGCAATTTCTTGATGTCATTATTAACTCGTGTCAGAAATATTTTGTGAAGGATGTAATGAAGTAGTGGGGCTATAAAACTCCAAAGTCGATGAAAACATGATCGGATGCAGAAAAAGATGTTAGATCATATCGCGGAATGATCTCCGCGATATGATATCCTCACAGTTAGGGCGTAATTTGCAAACTGCTGCTATCTCATCTGCAATAACTTATCTCTTCGCCTACGTAATGGAAAAACTGACGCATTTAATACGTAATCCTATTCAATCTAGCCCTTGACGCCATCTCACGCACTCTAGTCGCCATTTAAGGTGATAAATCGATAGATAAACGATCTTGCTCATCTATTCAGCGATGCAGACAGATCTCTCATCCGATGTGTTGTTGTTCTCTATCGACGTCGTTCTCCCGTGGCCTATGAATTCAGATCGAACCAAAGAACCAGGAAGTCCTCGGACTCGCGCCGTGTATAATTAACATATTCATAACGCGGGCAATTAGTTCCCTCGTCGCCGTGAAATAATGTGGGATGAGAGCGGAGGAGAAAGAGATCCCAATTACCGAGGAACTTCGATCCTCAACTCTCCGTCTCAGTGTGTTCGACCTCTTGGTTCACTCCTCTTTTAAACTCCTCCGCACTCTCCCTTTTCCCATGCACTTCTCGCACCCGTGCTCATAATCGCCACCCACACGCTTCGCCGCCGAGGAAGTAAGGATGCCTCCCCGATAGGATTTATGACTCCCCAATCGCAATGCTAATTGATGCAAATGAGATATGCGGAGGAAGGGATCCCCGCAGGAGGCCCCGGGGACTCGTTGCGGTCACCTCGGAGGATGGGGCGTGGCTTTTGTGAGGCTTCCTGCAGATCGGAGGGGTGGGAGTTGGTAGCCCAGTCGGAGTGGTTGGAAATTTCGTTTCGGTTGGAATCGGTTCTGATTATTAAGTCCTAATTTCGGTCTCAAAAAACGATAGTTTTATCCGTCCTGGTGAAGTAAAGTAAATGGTAACTTCTAAGTATCATTTTGTGACGATTCCGCGGGGTTTTTCGAGTGCAGCGTAGATGAATAATTCCGTTCTTGCTTTTAACCCATTAGGTATACTTTACCTGAAATAGCCGACGGAAATCTTAGCAACTGTTAATTATACGCTAAGAAAACCCTCAAATTTCTGCTACTGGATTAAATGATTTTTTTATTTATTTAATACATGTGATGACTGCAAATAGACTTTATGCCGGGTGGTGGTCGTGGTCATTCAAGGGGCAATATTAAAGATAAATATTCCTGCAGAAAACCTCTTTAAAAACCTCCCGATGGCAGAACGTCTTACAATGCAATGCAATAAATAATACAATGTTATTAATAGTATATTAGGGAATTGACAATTCTGATATAAAATTCCATTATTATGCATAGTAATATAAAAAGAAGTAAATTATATTATATTATTATACCATTTTTTATACTTAACGTTCTATTTTGCCCATTTTTTGACGATTTTAGTCAGTCACTATAATCCGAAGAAACACAGGGCTTATCACGAAGATAAGAGGACAACCTGAGATAGTCCTAAGTTTAAAATAAGGAAATTCATAGTAGATTGGGCGACGGGAACAAATATCATTTAAATGGAAATACTTGTTTCTTTGCTAGGATAGAAGATGGAAGGAATAGAATGAGGAAGTGGTGGATAGTAAAGGAGTGGCTGTCGAGCTGATGTTTTATATGAATGAATGGTCCGGAGCGCTGTTCGTGGGATGGATCAATGAATAGTTTGACCTAAACGCAAAGGGGTCAACAGTCGCTCCCATTGCCACATACCCCTCCCCTACAGATAAGGGGACGTAGACGCCGTTCCTAACGCATTATTTTTTCCCCTTATTTTCGACTTGTTTGCTTGTAGGACAACGGTCCGTAACCGGGTCTTTTCTCTCCGTAAGTCGTTTTAATTTAATTTCGTGGGTTTAAAATCCATTTCCCCTCGTTTCCTTTGTCGCCATCCCCTCATAAAACCAATATCATCAATTATTTCTCTAATTCGGTTTTTGCTTTCATTTGCTCTTTCGCTGATTTACGAAACCGATCCGTACTCACTGTCACGCATAGGTATGGAAACCGTGATTCCGGAATGTAAATACCTTTTCATTCCCTTGGCCCTCTTCTATAAGGTGGTAATATAAACTGCGTTTATTTATACCTTGCTGCATTTATACTCAACTGAAATTGAATAGAAAATATGATTTAATGGTTGTACAACAAAATCTCAACAGGATTTAATATTAATTATTTTAATTTAAAAACAGTCCTATCAAGGATATTTTTCGCGTTAGTTAGGCGTCATCTTGAGTATGCGTGTAATGTATGGGACCCTTCTGATAAGTGTTGTATTCCGGAATTAGAAAAGGCGCAGCGAAAGGCGTTACGATTTGTGAAGAATTGCTACGATAAATCAGTGAGCGTTACCCAGATTACGCGAAAGTAATCAATTAGAGAAATAGAGTAATGACGCTTGCACCCCATGCCACACACCGAAAGCGGGCTTGCACAAAACTTATTTAGACATATACATTTTCTCTTCCATTTCCTAATGAAAAATCCAAGGAAGTGATATAATCTTGATTCGGTGCAATATATCATAATCAATTTTTATGAGACTTCCTTTAAGTACCATTTCGGCGATATCTTTCGATTCGGAAAAACTTAACCCATAGATTTGTCTTTAAATAGCTTCTCGAGTTCATTAACCTCATCTGAAGTGGGGCTGTTTTTTGGAAGAAATTTTGATGAATTCATGCGAAACCAAGAATCATGCTTTCCGGGGAGAAACCTAAGAATTCCGCGTTGCTTATGGAATTTCGCATATGGTGTGCTAACCAAGCCAACCCATAGAAATACGGACTTCCTTTACATTTCTCTTCACGTTAAAACTCTTATGTCGTTTTAACGGGTCCATGTCCAGAGACCAAGATAACCGAAGACAAATTGAGTGAATTAGCAGTTTTAAGTGTGGAAAAATGAATTCATTTCCGGAAAGTGCGTGCACGTGATTCATTTTCATTACTATATATTAAGAAAATCACGAAACCTTAACTACTCCTTTATAAGAATAATAACACGTCTTTATATTCAGGGCGAGATTAAGACAAGTTAGTCTACACAAGACTAGTTATATCTAGCCCCAAGACTAGTTACTAGACTAGTTACATCTAATATTCTGCCAGTTGGATACATTAAGCGAAATCTTGGCTGTTATTTGTTTAGTCTTTACTTTCAACTTGATAGTGTTTGAAAACGATGAGAGTTTCAGTTATAACCAAAATAAATACAAATTTCGACGAATGTTTTCAGCGTTTTCCTTTTCAATTTATCTCTGAAATTATTTTATTTTATCTAGTGTTCTATAGCATTCTCATTGTTGCTTTCTCTCTCTCTCTCTCTCGATCTTACGTCACAGAAACCGTTTTAACACATAATTGGTTCTTTAATCAAATTTTTAACAGCCTCTGTTTCTATCCTCCCCACAGGAAGGACGTATTTTCATAAATATTCTCCACAATTTCCTCCCGTCTCCGTCTTAATGCTGCACTCAATTATTCTATTCCAACTGTAGAGATCGCCACCAGGAGGCAATATCTTTCTCTCCCCCTTTTAATCGGGATCCTTTTCTTTGTTTGTCCCATAATTCACGTCCTTATTCCAATCTCGTTTCCCCCCTTATTATCGTTACGGACACAACCCGTTGTCGACCCAAATCTTCGCACCCCGACGTCCCATATCTTTCACATTTTCTATTCCCCCGGGACGGCCATGCATCAAAATTTTACTGCCTCCTTCTCATGAGGACGCGTGCCTTATCCTTCCGTAGAAGAGCCTCGTTAATGAAGTGGATCGCCTCTCGATACGGTACAAAAAGTGGGACGGCGGTTGATCCTCCTGCCTCCCGCTGGGAAGTTTGTTCACGCCGCCCGGGACGCCTTTTTTTATCACGAAATGTATGTTTTAAATAAAAAGCCTTCGATCGCTTTTCATCCTTCTGAAGGTAGCTGCAGGGAAGAGAAGAGCTTAAGCGTGAAATTTCTCGACGATGGTGCTTTTGTCCGCGTGTGGTCTCGCTACTAAACCACAAGCTTGTCATTTGTTCCCACGCCACTCCGTGTTTGTTCAAGGGGTTATGCGTCATCTTCCGGAGGAGAGTTTCGGATAAGTTTTCTGCCACGTTTTTCAACCGCTTCTTGTTTATCCGTCGCAAAGTGTCAACCAGTTCTGGAGGTCGCTCTTTGTTTTCATATTTACCTCATTATTAGACTCCGCTTTCGCTCTGCCTCCGGGTGATCTTCAAGTCCTTTCGTTTCTTCCTTGTTTCCACTATTGTCTTCTCATGTCCCATAGGTATTAACTAACTTTACTTTTCGTGGATTTTTTAATAATTTTAGAATTTAGATGAACCCACTTTTCGCATCCATGATGAAGTCTCTTAACTAATATTGAAAGCGTATGGTTACTTTGCGAGTTGACATTTTGACCCTTACGAAATATCTTTTGTGCGTAAAACATCCGAAACTTATCTGGATTTTTAGCAAATAGAATAAAAGTTAAAATACGTGTTTCATAAACACGTTACTAAAAAATTGCCTTAAGACAGCAATCGAAATTTATTCCTACCTGTTTTTGTATAATTGCTGGCCTTTATATTAAGGACCATATTTTTAATGCTTCATCGATTCTCGCTCATATTTCATGTTCCCTTTGTGATTTACATTTCTTTGTCTTCCATTATTTTTCCTCCTCCCGTCTTCCCCTACATTCTTGCTCCCCATTCTCTCCATCCCTTTCCCCTTCCCTTGAATATTGATACCCACCGTCGGTAGCCCACTGTGCCAATAGCATTTTATCCTCCAGCGGCCCCAACATTAGTTATTTCTCGCGATGGATTTATGACTCGGAGGAGACAAAGAGAGCGAGCACGCAAGGGCACTGCGATCCAAAGCTAAACATTGCCGTTGTCTCTTTTTCTGCACCGAAAGGGGTCGCTGCGGTTCTCCGCGCATTCTCCTTTTGATTTACGGACGATAGGAAAATTGAGTCAGTCAGGTAGTCAACGAAACGAATCCTTCGCTGCCAATTTAAAGGCGAAGGGAGACGCAGGGGGTAGCCAGAAAATCCTGCAGTGTTTCCGTAACCCAAACTCGCACGCGCCGGAAAAAGATTTAGTGGACGGACCTCGAAGCAATTATAACCACCCGCTAAGAGAATTCCTTCCCGGATAACGTGTTTTTTAGGCCTTATTGAATTCTTTGTCCGCGGGTGTCCGGTGATGTACGGTCCCCAATTGAATCGACCAATGGAGAAGCTCATCCTTCCCAAACTTTCTGTCCTCCCTCAACAAATATCACTACTATGAGTCCATCTCTTTTAATACTTTCAGAGCATAAATTCTCCTTTTATTTCTTTCATCGACAGAAAATAAAAGTCAGAGTGAGACAGGGTAATGATGTCATCCAAGAAATACGAGTTCCTTCGTTGGTTCGAAATTTCGATTTTCTCCTCCCGCTGTAGTCCGGCTTCCATCGATGAGCAGCTCCCAGTTTGGCTGCTTTACATCGTTAGGCTGTCTTATAAAGTTTTATCATCAAAGTAGAGAACTGAAACATTAATAGAAAAGAGCAGGATGGGAAAGAATAGTGTGGGATTTCCGCGGCAGTTTGCGTTGCCTGGGGGTGAGGGATGGATTGAAAGTAGCGATGGAAACAACGTTATTCCAGACTGCCGTGTTTATTATTCAAATGTCCAAGAGTGGGAGAGGAGGACTCCGTATTTGGTCTTCGTACAGCTCGGCCTTCTTCCGCCGCTGGCCAATCGACGGGTCTGAGGATGGCCAATATCTTTTCATTCCGGCTTTTACGCGCCGGTGTGCAGTCAACGACTTTTATTCCAGATTTTATGTGTTGATCCCAGAAGAAGCTTCTGGCAGCGAATAAACTATTAGTCGAGTGAGATGGCAGAATTCAATCGGATATTTTATGCTTAAAGCCACCAGTTGCGACTTTGTTTTTGTTTCCCTCGCATTTAACCCGTTGGTTTAGATTGGAAATTAGAAAGCGAGCATTATTCAATGGGAATAAAGAAGTTTATAGCTAATTTTTGTTTCATATAATTTACATGTATGTAAAAATCGTAGAGAATTCTTTTGAATTATTGAGGGATGATTTTGGGCTGCAGTTGTTTTGAAAACAAATGCTATTGTTGCTGTTAAGGACGCGTGCGAGTTATTTAATATAAAAGAACACTTTAATGATTTAGTGCGGGAATGCAGTATTATTTGTGACTTATTTATTGATAATATACATGCGGCGGTTGAAGGGCGAGATCTAAATTAACTTCATCTAAATTCATTTATAAAAATTATTCTTCGAATATATATTCCTTGTTTTCTAAGATTCTAAGTATTCTCTACACTAAAGCTATTTCAAAATGTTGTACTTTAATCTTAGCTGAATTGATTTAATCTGTTGAATATCGAAAATAATGCCTCGAAATTTCAAGAAAGCATCAACTAAAGTTACGGATTGTCTTTCAACATCTTTCGTGTTTCATTCACAGATGCAATTATGCGATTTTTTCACTATATCTCGCGACTTTTCTTTTCATTTAGCGACTTATTTTTCGTTCGACATCTAGCGACGTGTTGCACTCTCTTCAACACATCGTGGTTCATTTACCTTCTTCTACAAACTCGGAACACATCATGTTCCGTTCATTTATAAATCAAAATACTACTATTTTTGGTTTATAAAATAATCAAAATTAATATTTTGAATTGAATTTGAATTGTGTAATATCTGGAAATTTTATATTTATATTTTAGCTACATTTTGGCGATATTTTTTTGGAGACCAACGACATTTTCAAAAAAATACCATGCATATCTGGCTATATCCTTGAATTATTTTCGATCTCTTTCGAATATCGTACATTCAAATCACTTTTCAACCATGTCTAAATTTCCTGCATTCAAACTTAATTTCATCTCCAACTTCGTGCACTACAATCAACAACCTGTTTGAGTAATTCATTTTCAACCCCCTCATAATGTATAGGAACTAATTGCTCTGGTTTTATGATTTGAAAATAGGTACTCTAAAGCAATGATGGTTAATTTTCTGTATCTTATCCATTAATGTTGTGGATATTTCGTTTCAGATTGGATCCGACGCCGTCTCGCCGCGTGGTTGGCCCTTATCCGTGGGTCGTGGAGTCCTCTGTCTCCGCCTTGGGGAGTTAGACCCCGCTCTCCTCCGCAGACACGACTGTTACCTCTGCGTCCGGAGCCGCAAAGAAGGGGGCTCGGCCCCCGGGGTCGAAGTGGCCCTAGTGTGGAAGGCGGCGGGCCGTGTGGCCCCCGAAGTCATACCTCTACCTTCGGACGCTGATCTGACGGAGGCGCTCGCCTCGCCCGTCGCCATGGAGGCGGCGGTGGCGCGGCGCGCAGACTCAGAGGAGGGTCTGGCCTGCCTTTTGCAGAGCCTTCTGGTATCGGTGGAGAGAGCAGTCGAGAGGATACCCCTCGAGGACCTCGCCTTCCCTTGCCGCCACTGCTTGCTTCCTTGCCTCCCCGATCCTGCTTGCTGCGACAGGGGTGCGTCCGCCAGGGACGATGAAGACGGCGACGCTGAGGAATCCTCGGATGGGGAAGACACGGAGATCGGCAAAGGCTCCACAATATCTTCCACCATCTCCACTCCAGTTATACACGCGGCCAACATGTTGAGTTTCGAGGGTTCCATTCCTCACATCGACTCCGATGCAGACGAAGTGTGTGCTGAGGAGGAGATCAAGGTCAACATGGAACTTGTCGCAAGAGGAGGGAAGAGAGCGCCAATAGCTCTACCTGAGGGGATGACGAAATCAGTCGCTAATGGTGAGTAAATAGAAGATTGTACCTATACAACATATGAACCAAATAATATTTAAGTTATGACTTCGTATCATTGTGAGATCGGCTTTCTTAATCAGAATTGATCTTTCAGAATCAATCAAAATCTTTCAATCGATCATTATTAATAACAACAGAAAATTCCACACTAAAATCGAAGATAACCATATTCATAATCATGAAAAAATGTACCAATTTAATCTGTATTATAGAAATTGAGCAGCTTCACCAAAGTTTTCTCTTATATATTTACATATATGGCTAAAAAAATAAAGGTAACTGTAAAAATAGGTTTGAAGGAAAAAATGTAATGAATTAGCTGTTAAATTAATCTTTATCCATATCATTCGTTTTTAATTAGTCTTTTTTCATTGAATAAAATACTGTTGGTGTAAGACTTAGTAGCAAGAAATTATAATGTTGGTACGTACCACGTTGCAAGTTTATAGTACGATAAATAACCTTGCAGGTTTCCTGCCTATTCTTGAAGGAAGGGTATCTTGAGCGTCAAAATCTATTTTTCTCCTAGTCACCTTCGTTACAGATGAGAACCGATACTGAGTGATTTCGTTAGAAAAAATGGATTAATAGACACCATCCTCTCCTTTTCTAACCGCTTGTCGAGAACAGCTATGTAGTCAACACAATATTAATCGAGCAGAAAATTTGAAAAGCCGCATCAATTTCCTTCTTTTCAAACCAATTTCTCCTCAGCATCCAAAACCTTAGCTCTTCAAAGATTTATCTAAACGGTGAAAGGCGAGCAAATTACTTTCGGGCGTTTCTCTCTCAATCCAGCAAATCGATCCCATTTACCACGGCTGATCTTCGGCACGCCACGCAAACCCCCATCTCTCTCCCCCTTAAGTACACGCGTTCTTCGAAAGATAAAAACGGGGCGAGCAAAGCAGATCTTCCCCGTGAAGATAATTGTCTTATCGTGTTGATGGTAACCGAGTTGCCGAGGAACGGAGCAGCTTTCCATCCTCTGCCCCCGGTTGAGGCCCCCACCGCCCCCTTTATAGGAGCACGTAAAATAGTTGCCTCATGTCACGTCCTTCGAGAGCACGAGTGTTGGAAAAAAATAATGGAAAAGCTCTTGTGGAACAGGACTCCGCGATAATGAACTCCCGCTTCCGTTCTTACAAGATTGCTCTGGGTCAGTCTAAAATCACGTTCGCTAAAAAGGGATCTCCGAAGGGAGAGAGTTGTGGGTGCTGAGGAGAGATTTCGGTCTTGACACCTCCATCAGTCTGCACGTTCGCTCCCTCCCTTCTTTCTCCTCATCTCTTTCACTTTTCTCCCGCCTTTTGATAAAGTCTCCAAATCCGACTCAAATAGCCGTCCTTCAACTTTCGCTGTCACGAACCCAAAGACTCGATCCACTTGTCCATCACCGCACAGCTGCGTATCCTCGAATAACGGGCGAGAAATCCATTCTTGAAGCCAAACAACGGTCTGTTGGGCCGTCCGTCCCTCAATGGAGGAACAGAGCCCGAAGAGAGCGGGACAGATGGCCCCGAAATGTTTGCGGCACGCGTGTTGATGAAAAAAGGCCGGGGTTTGCGGGGGCTGTAATTCTGCCCAATGTGCTGGGCAAACAGGTTGTATTGATAGCGAGAGAGTCACCCTCCCCGTATATTTTTCACGACAAGCCCTGGAGGCAGCAATGCCAAATTTGACTTAATTTCGAAGGTATTGAAGGTTAAATGCTCATTATCATTCGTACATTAAATTAATCTGAGCTTATTTATACAAATACTACTTTCATACTGGTGAGGGAGGATTTTAACACTTTTTGACTTGCTAGGACTCATGAAATTTAGAAATAGTTTAATGGCAGTTGATTAGTTCTGGTTCGTAATAGAAGAATATTTGCTCGACTGCGTCCAATAGCTTAACGCTATGAATCCCTTTTCCCACATGAAGACTGTAAACTAGAGATTCGCAATATTTATGCCACCGTAGCTCTCTAGAGAATCCTCGTATGGTAACTGTTATCTAATTTTAATAGTATTCATAATTTTGTCGTAAACGCGAGCAGCACGAACTTTCTTCAGCGTTTTATGACTGCTATTCATGAGTTCCTCCACAAAGCTCCAGCAATGTTCCGTTGTACATATAATTGTTATTGAAAACTATTTTCTAGACTATTATTACTTGCACGTGCAAGAAAAGTATTATTTACGACCTGAAATCGTAAATAGCGTCTGTAGAATATTTTTTAAATATTGATTTATTGATCAGCTATATATTTTTAATTAGTTAAGCACTGTCTTGATTGTATGTATCATTCTCTTATTCTATGCACCAAATATTATTTATTAACTATTCCAAAATAGTTTCTTCTGTTACATTTCCGAAGTAAAAAACTACCCAAGATCAACGTATTTGCTGTGAAAAAAAATTGAGAAAATTCGTTAAAATTCTCGCGATGCATTCCCCCGTTCGTCGAAGTTATTATCTGAAGAAGTAAAAATAAAGATTTGATCGGAGTTTGAAACCGCTTGTGACGCTATTTACCGTGCGTATCTCACGTTAGTTCTCATGTGCAGTCATTGTGGAGATAAACCCATGGATAGAATCAGCTCGTTAATCATCATTTCGATAAAAATAAACCGTTTCTTTCTCCGAAAAATCCTCTCCGTTTCTCCCATCGCCTCTGCTCCAGTCCATAAGAAGTCGTCGCGTGAGGCTTTAATTGCTTCTTCTCGTCCTCTGCCATTAATTACCTCGAGAGGAAGAAGTGGTAGCGGTGGGCGATATTATAAGGACCCTGTTATTTGGCCGCTCGAGGGTGTGTTCACTGACTTGGACGAATGCGAGGTCTTTAAACTCGCGAACTCTTTTGCCTGTGATTTTTTTCTTGATTATCTGATGGAACGATTCGGGTGGCTGATAGCGAACGCGAGGCGTCTTAATTCCAGCTGTGGAATATTCCTAGGTTCTGAGAATCTTCTCTGAACAAAATTGAAAGCTTTCTGGAATAGCAAAATTGAAAACAATCGAAATATCAATCATCACTGTTTCATTTAAATGAATTATATATGCATGTTATTTTATTGCTATTTGTTCAGTTTTCTCTTTTCTTCTCTTTAAAATTCCTCATATTCTGTTATAAATTCTAAAGAATTGCCGTAAATTATTTTAATTAGACTCCATTCAGCCATCATTTGAAGTAGTATCGGAAGAAAGAAAACCTATTGGAGATTCCCACGAGGAAAAATAAACTCTATGAGACATTTACACCTTTTCTCGAGGTTTAAATGAAGGTTATTGTTCTTTTAATGAGTTGAAATCCATGATATTGTGCCTATAATGTGATAAGAAGATCAAATATACGGCAGATATTCGGGGAAAATCTTCCATTTTAACTAAAGGCCAGCATCAGTGGCGCAGTGGTTAGTATGCTAGCGTTCCAACCCCAAGGTCTCGGGCTCGAGTCCGGATTAATCGGACTTTTCCTGTTAGAAAATATTCGTGTGTGCGTCACACATCGTCTTTTGTTACTGTTCACGTCTCTCCAATCATTTTCCTATGATTCTATGATTGTGAGGGCACCGTTAAATAAATAAAACACCGTAAATAAATAAAAATAAAGAATCAGTTCAAACGAATTTTTAAATCATATGCACAGAAAACAACAGTGAGGTTTAATATCTCTTTGAAGCATCAGAATCATCCACTTAAAAGAGGGTCTGCTCGAGTCCGTCCATCCGATGCTGCAAATAACAAAGTCATAGCGTTAACGGGAGTCACCGCCGAATAGGTATCTGCAATCATAACAGACGGTGGAGTTTGATCGCATCGTTCGATATTCTCAATTATCTTTCATACTCCCGAATTACTTTTTTACCGCTCCCTCCGGATGGATAGCGTTTCCTTTTAATCAGTTCGGAGTGACCTCTGCCCGCCACGCCTCCCATCAAACAGCCCTTCGATGGACGTCATTCACATGGGCTTATCTCCTGGACGACGCCCTCTGCGTTTGGTGACACACGCGTCTGCTGAATTGACGGCCGATCGATGCATCTAGAAACTGTTAAAGATCGGGTCCGAATTGAAAGGTGAAACAGCTGATGGTTTCCACCCCCGACTCGGTAACTAAAGAGCAGATGCTGCCGCCCAAATGCAGGGGTCCATTCGAGAGGATTGTCCCTAAATGACCCACGTACTCATTCATTAAGCCGAATTTAGCCCCGTGATACCATCACCTCCCTCTCCCCTTCTTCCCCCAAGCGCTTTCCAGTTATTCTTCGCGTGCTGTTTCCTTCCTTTTCTTCGCCGAAGAGCACATCCTGTTCAACGGTCGTTTCTTTATTTTATTTGTATCTCTCACGATATTCTTCTATTCCTAATCTTTGGTTTAGAGGTTAGGAAAGCACCTAAGCATTTTTATCTGCTTTCTTACTCCGGCTCTTACCGTTTGTGTGAATTCGTTGATGTTTTCGTCGATTGTTTTATAATAGAAGATAGTTCGACAAGAAGCAGAATTTTCCAAATCAAAAATATATCTAATTTACCACGTCTTGAAGCCTCAAGAATTATAACGTTTCATTTTGTAACTTACGGTATATGGTATATATTTTTGATTTGCAATTGTATAAATATATCAAAGCATCTGCTTCAGAACACATAAAAGCAACCTTCCTTTTTTATAATAGTATAACTATACGTGGAATAATTATCTACAACAGTAAACCCTGTTATTGACGGATATTTCCCAAATTAAATTACTTACTTATTCTATTCTATGTTATTATATTCATTCTATTAAGTAAATACTGGATTCAAAATGAAAATGCTATTTCAGCCACAGAAATCTGACGATAGCTATTATTTCTGGTTTAGGGCGAATCTTTTACTTTTAAGTCCTCCCTTACAATTACCCTTGGGTTACAGGTTATACGCTGAACACAAAGGCTCGCCCACGATGATGCGATCACAGTGGCACCACTCGGAACTGACTTGCGTCATTAGTTTGAAGTCATATTATATAAGTCATAAATATTTGTCATAATCGAACTTGTTACAGCATAGTTTGTTTCATTTTTTGTTTTTGCACAAATGGTAATAACCCTTTCTTCAAAACCTCTTTTCGTCTTCTTTCGACGTTGACTGCTTGCGTCTCTTTCCCTATTCTGATCTTCCTCTGCAAACGTAATCCACTTGTCTCTTGGCGGACATCGCTTTTTCTCCACTCTTTAACTCGAGTCAATACAGACTCGTTCATTCCGTCGGAATCAATCAACCGATCGCTCCTCTCACCTTCACCTTTCCTCGCAATTCCTCCCCTTTCGCCATATTAAGCGCTAATACTCGCCATCCATTCGCATCGCACTATCTTGATGGATCGACACTCTCTCGAAAAAAGACTACGTTTCCGTCGCAATTACGAATTGTATCAAGTGTATATGGAAATATTAGTGTGCGTCAGCAATGCTCGCAAATTCGAGCGCCAATGTTCTGTTTTCGAAAGCGAAACGGAAAAGAGCGACGGAGATGAGGAAGTATCCCTTATTCCGTTAGAGATGCTGTTATAATGAATTGATTAACGCTGGGAGTAAGGGTGCTAATTTAATTAAAGCAGTCTTTAAAAAAATTGCAGATACCGGCTCTCCTTCTCCTAGCATTATTCATTTAATTTTTAATTTACGACTGAGATTTGTCTTACAGAGAAAGAAAGTTTTATTGAAATCATTTTACAACGATGATTATTCGAGCAAATAAACGCCAGTCTTATTATTGCTACACGAATAACAAAACTTTCTGAGACGCAACAAAAAAAATCGATTCTGCGTGCTTTTTTGTATCGCTCTTAACGCCCTTTTAATTATATCTTGATGAGCTTCGGAACTTGCGAAACTGGGGGCAGATAATTAAAGGCGTGAGATTTTAAATTGCTAATTAGAAAATTATGCCCAAACTCTTTCGGTCCATTAATACGTTTCGAAGCTATCCAAAGATTGCCACGAGGTGATGGAACTTTTACGACGACCATCAACATTTATTTATTTTACAAACGAATACAGTTATGGAAGCTCTCTCTGGTAACATCAGTCTCCATAGAAAATACGTTGTTTTTATCCTATCGCGAAATAAATAGTCGAGGTAACATAGCCTCCTGATCCTGATAGGATCTTTTTAAATAACTCATTCGATATCCCACCATTACATTACATCTGTCATCTAAAATTTCTTGATTAAAAAACAGATGCTGAAGTGGAGCATACGAAAATTGTCGAAAAGCCCTTAGGTCGGTGAAAGCTCCTCTTTCGTCTCGCTTGTGTGTCCAAGCCTCCGTTTTAATAACTAATAGCGGATTGATTTCGCTTCTGAGAGCATTCATGCATCAGCTGCCCCTTCGGAGGCGCCTCTGGCCTCACACCTTCCATCTCTCCTCTTACCCGATACCCTCGTAAAATCCTTTGTTGCACCCTCATCTCCCTTCGGTCTCACCGCAACCGCACAATATCACCCTCCCTTCCACTCTCAATCTCTCCGTGGTAATCCCGTAAACTAAGCTGACTTTTTCATCTGTCACGTGGCGGCCTGCGGGGGATTCTAGGCTTACCATTTGATGCGTATTGGCTATCGAAAGTTTTCTTTTTTACTCCTTGGCGAGATGATTACGAAATAACCCGGGAGAAAAGCAAACCCTCTGTCAAGAATGTCATATTTTCTCTATGAATATATTCCCAAGCCTCGAACTTTCAATGCCAATCAGCATCAGTCGATCATATTAATCTTACAAGAGGCAATCCCAATTATATTCATGGTAGGTATTAACTCTCAGGTGACATTTTAAGTTGAGAAATTTTGCACATGACCGCATTGTGAAACTTGGTCTTTACGGAAAGTCGTAGAAAGATGGAGATGATAAATGGAAAATCAATGTGAAAATCGGGTCTACGCCGTTCTATGGGGCAAGGTGTGCATTGGTCTCGGACGGCGACATCTGAAGAGCGGCTAGAGGAGCGTAGCCAACTATTATTATTGTTGCAACAGCATTATTTCCTGTTTTCTGATACACATGAGTTATCTAAGAAAGATGTGAAATCAAAGGTTATCAAACATTTAGAGGAAAGAATTACGGATAACTCAAGACGGGAAAGGAATATTTGTGCAGTGGATTATTATTATCATTATTATTATTAAATTTACACTGCTGATAGGTAAAGAAGCAGGTGGCAGGGTTCGGTATCATACAGTGAATATTGTACATAAATGAACAGAAAGAAACATCACCATAATCGATTATTATTTATGTTGAAATAGAGTTTTTATTGGAAACGTTCATATTTAGTTGCAATAACTCATATTGACAATATACTACGTCAGTTTACAGAATCTGCATAATTAAATGTTACTGACGTCTTGTTACCATGTAAGCTGGGGAACGAAGTCTAAAACACGGGTTTTTTCAAAGTCTTACAAAATAATTTTTATCAGTAGATCGGGAAATGTATGGTTCTGGTATTTAAATTTGAGGGATTTCAATGTTCGCACCCGGGCGGCAGATGGGCTGGGCTCAAAATGTACACAAATGTTTATTTTATTTTAAAGTCTTACGACTAATTAAAATTCAAAAAGACCGTCAAACCTTAAATAACCCTACCTCATCACCCTTCTTCCTAATTCATTCCTCCATAACTTCATTTCCTTGCTTTCTTTCTCCCATCCAATCTCATCCTTAAGTTCTAGTCTCAACAGCCTCTTGCTTCTGGGAACTTACCAACAAGTCCTCTGTTGGACTCCTCTTATCCCCACATACCATCGTTCTCCTAACTCCCAAGAATGCACTCGCCGTCGCTTGGGAAGGTCGAGCATGTTCGTAATGAATGTGAGTGGAAATCGAGGAATCGGTTGGATTAGCGGAGGAAACGTTGTGAGATCTCAAGACCCTCAGCGATGTGGCACCACTTCCCCATAAATCAGTTTTCGTTAGTTAAGTCGTCGGAATTCACATTTGTTATTTTTTCCACTTTCTCTCAAGATTTAACACGTGGCTTGAGTGATGAAGTGGGTAGAATGAAAAAATTCATTAAACACATTGTTATTACCTTAATGCATCAAAGGTCATCGGAAAGTGAAAGCCTTGAAATCTTACCGCCTATCCTTCCAAGCTAGATCATGTACAACTGTGCCGGAGAAACTGCAATTAAAGTTATCTATGTGAGAGATCTGAGCAATGGCAGCGTATTAACGTGCTACTAAAGTCATAGCTGGTACTATCTCTTTAAAATTGGCTTCTTCTTACTGATTTATTTGAATTTACTCTAATGACTGTCTGATTTTATCTCTTGAAACTGGATTGTATTGGCTTCGTTCATTCATGGTAAAGACCTTGTGTTGGGGCCTTATTATGTTCAGAATGAAATAAAACTCCCTTAAGTTCTTAATATCTGATAGAAAGAGAGATGGGAACCTAAAATAAACATGAAAGGACGAAAGAAAAGCGGAGGGAAAGGAATTGAATCCGTTTAGCGATTTACCACTTCCAATGACTTTTTCCGGAGACCGGTTTCGCCGAAACTTCTCTTTCTAGAATTAATAACAGTAAAAGATGTATTTAAATACCGCTTTATAAGTATTCGGACTTGTTTTGCGTCCCCTTAATTTTTCGTTTCTTTATTATAACTTTACTTCTGGATCCTTCAAAGGTTTATGAGTTATTTTTAGCTCCTTCTTCCTGTCACCATCTTTTCTCTCTTCTCCATTAGTTTATCACTTTTCGTCAACCCCTAAAATGTTACTTTTATAATAATAATCAGGTATTTATTGGTAGAATTCAAGTCTTTCGAGGCCACCCTTACAATTAACCTTTAAATTTCCATTTCAACAGCGCCCTAATCAAGATTAGAACACTGATGTTGGTAATTCTTAGTTATAATCCTATTCGTCCAACGCCAGTGGAGTGTTTGTTTAGTGTTGAGGTGTCTCGATAGGAAACAATTAACGAGAAAAAAACTATATTTCTCGTTCCTAACTGTGAGATTTCAAATATTTTGAGATTGAAACTTTTTAATATTTTTAAATGTTACTTTACGGTTGGTCCTACTATCATGTCCTGATGAATGGAATATTTTTTATCTTTTGTAACAGGATAGAGAAAAATGTATCTATCATTTACTTTTATCTCGGTTTTCTTCATAGTAATATGAAGGTTTATGAGGTATGAGTAATGCCGAATAATGATATTGTTTAAGGTCTCTCCTTTTTAAATGCCATGAAAAATGTTACTTGTAGAGTCATTGCGCTTCATTTACGTGGGCTTGTTCCGCTTATAGCATTGTCTCAGTGAGGAAAGCAATGGCAAACTACCTCACTCCTCATTTTTCCTAGTCGCCTCAACCCCCTCTCCAAAGCTATTCGTTGCTTATAGTGGAGGAATAAGATTTAAAACAGCATTCAGGCT
The DNA here is from genome assembly GCA_000376725.2 of Ladona fulva. Taxonomy (NCBI): domain Eukaryota; kingdom Metazoa; phylum Arthropoda; class Insecta; order Odonata; family Libellulidae; genus Ladona; species Ladona fulva. The sequence goes on from KZ308503.1 coordinate 215,731, forward strand.
GATGACTGTACAGATTTTACGGTTATTTATTGTCATTTCAAGTATTATAGAACTGAGCGTACTTTTGTGAACTTTTAAATTATCCGCCTCTAAGACAAATTTCTGTATATATTATATATACAGAAATTGATATTTATATATTGATATAGATTCCCTTTAATATGGAAATTAAGCAGTAATGGATTTTTAGTATTGACCGCGATTAATTCCACTAAATTTCAGCGGTGACTTTGAGGAGCTCGCGGAATAGGTGAATAACATTATCGTCTAAAGGCTTTTATGCCGGCAGCTGGAAAGAGCACTTCCCACCATAGAATATGTCATGTATGTGTGCCGCAAAAGTTAATCAAAAAGTGATGATATCGCCAGAGGCTTTAATATATGCTCACTGTCGATGAGACTGAATGAGGTCGACATCTTTGAGGGAACATCTTCAACTCCGGGGATAGGAATTCGAAAATATTGAAAGGGTTACAAACCACACAAGACGTAACTTCTTTCTCAGCACATCGTCCATTCCTGGAAGGATCTAGAAAGCGATAAGAATCGACGAGCAAATTGATGAAAAGATTCTACTTCTCTATCTCTCTCCCGTCGAGAAAATTAATGGAATGTTTCGTCTCTCTCCACAAAAAAGGTGAAAACGAAGAATGCGAAAACGTCGCTCCAAATTCCCCTGTCTCCTTTGTTACTCTCTCGTCCCATAAACCTCTTTGTGGGAGAGAAAATCCGAAATTCATTCATTTCGCATAAACATGGTCTCTATTATCCTCAACAGGTTGTACGGGGTCGGAGGCCGTCATCCCGGCAAGGAGCGTCGCGGAACTGCCGGAAGGTTTGCTGATGGCCGGCATCCAGCTTCCCGGTGAGTAGTTGCATTTAGAGATCTGCGCACACGATCCACGTTCCTTAGAGCGTGCTGAGATGGCTATCTCAGAATTCCTACTCATCGAAAGACATGATAATCTCCCGCATAACTCGGTAAATAATATGTCAATATGCTCGAGAGCTAAACGCTGAAACGGAGGAAATTAAGAATGAATATCATGAAACTTTCCAATTTTAGAATCTTGTCGGAGAATGTGCTTTCATCATCATTCATAATGAAATACTCGTACGATTCTGTTTGCCAGTGGAATAATTTCCGTTTGCATTTAATTTCAGAGTAAATACTGTACGTTCAAATCGAAAAGTTGTAGAAATCCCGTGTGGTATGATTATCCTATAGCTCGATGTTCACATTGCTATTATAGCGGTCCTAGTAATTACTTAAGAACAGCTATTTAGTTTCATATCTATATTTCGATGAAGATTCTTGATACATTAACACGTGAGGAATAAAGAATGAAAGTATTGTAAGTTTATTAGTGCAGTGGTTTTCTAAGGATTCTAGACTTCTCGACTGAGGGGAGTTAAAGCATTGTTATGAGATCATTCACGTCATTAAAGCAAATCCTTCACTTACTATTTGAAGTATACATTTGAGAAATACATATAATGCGTTTGAAATTTTCACTACTCGATTTGGAGGTCCATCGTCCTTCTCGAAGCGATATTCATTCAGGCGTTGAAGTCTCCCTTGGAGACGGTCCCAAATCTGCATGTCCGAGGTTCCTCGCATCTGCTGCCACGCCCCCTTCCTCCTTCCCCACCTCTCTCTAATTCTCCCGCCCGTGACCATCTCGTAGAATTGCCGTTAGCAGACCGTGGACCTTTTACCTCGGCGCCGGACCCGAACAATGCCTCCTTCCGAAGCGCATGGCGTCTCGTTTCCAGAACGAACGACCAGCGGCCTCTATTGCGAGGTCGGCACAGACGTCGATACCTCATTCCTTCTTTGCTTCGCGTAGCCATGACCTTCGCGAACGTTGCCCCTTCCCAATGGAGGCGTTGAGAGGAGGGCAGTTCGCTGCCCCTCTTCTTCTTCCGCACACCGGTGAGGGCGCCCACGCGGGCCCTTCTCTATACTTTCCCTTTTCTTACATTTCGGTAACTCCAGTCAGAAGGATTGACAGGGAATTCCTCGTATTCGAGAATTTCTTCGTAACTAAGGAAATCTTATTTGCGATTCTCTTGGTGCTGGAGACTCCTTTGTCACGATTTTTATGAATCTCACATAATGTAAGCTCTATTTTTCAAATAATTCGTGATTCACAGAGATTCGTGCCTTAAATATACTATTAGAAAATCTTTTTCCATTTATATGTTTTTTACAACATATGTGTTGAGACTTGTGACTCATTGGCCAAAATTTATGCGTATGGCACCTATCCCTGGAGATCGATTTGCAACTCTTTTGGGAAGAGAGACTGTATTTGTTAGTTCCTGGCACAAGCGTTGTCTGAATATGTTGCGACAGTCAATATTTCTTATTCTTGCTAATTGAAATAGATTTGAGTGAAGCGGAATGTTTTATTATGGTTAGAATTATTTTTCCCCATCAGTATCAAAGGAACGTCCCGAGATGCTCAAATCTTCCATGAACTTTTTTAAATTAAAGTTTCTGTTTTTCTCCTATACGGAGGAAGGTCAAATAGATCTTATAAAACTCGTTTGAGAGTGTTGAATGTTTTTAATAAATAGAACACCTTTCCTAAAAAATAAGTGGGGATCATCCAGTGATTACATAAGGCAACGTAAATTCGCAGTGGGCATTACTAATACCGATGCCCACACGTAAAGACTCTCCCTTTTTTCACAGAAGCTACGATACTCTTCCCTTTTTCCATTAAAAAGAATCGCTGACATCGACATTAAAAATGCTGACCACGATTCCCTTCTTATTCAGCCTTTTTTGCTCGGAGAAAGACAATGCACGAATAGCAATCCATCTGAGATTTTCTGAACCCCAAAGAAACGGGAATTTTGTCTTGATGTTTTTAAATTTATTCTTTTTTTAAGGTTATTTCTTTTTATTTCAGAAGACAAAGTAATTTTCTTATTTCACTTACATTTTTAAAGTTCATAATAAAGAAACATCATCTGAGGCATATTTTTATCTTTTAAATAGCATGTTCGTCATTCGTTAGACTAATATCGATTTTCAAACTTCATGATACATTGTAGTTACTTCTGCCTTTCATTTCTTGTTAACAAAAACCGCACTTAGTCTTTTAGTAGAAATATTGGGATCCAGTTAAGTCCCATTACGCAAAATAATTTAAGTATTAAACATTAAAATGAATAAATCAGGATGAAATTTATCGTGTTTTATTTATTCGTGTATGAAATTTTATCTAACGATTACGACTGAATAGGCTATTTAAACTTTTAACTAAGTACATACGTTCATCAGGCAAATAGAACACCATTTCAATTTGTCCTATATTAGCGGTTATAGAATAATATACTAATAGAATAAGTTATTATAACTAAAAATTTCCAGGATGTTAAGCTTATAATTCTATTTAATACTTGCCACATTCGTTTACTTTAAATTGTTAAATTGCTTATTCCCTCACTGACTATTCTCAGAGGGATAACCCAGAAAAATACCTGCCAGTGTTGATACTCTATATTTTTCTCCTTGTCGTTTAAAAATATTTGAAAATTTATATTTGATGTATTGAAAAAGGAAAGATGCACGAAGCTGCTGTATGTGTCGAAAAAATCCTGTCCGTAAGGACACACTCTCATAACTCATGATTTCTAAAAATTATCTGTAAAAGAATTATCTATAGTACTTGTTTAAGTTCAAGTTATAGACACAACCATTGATAATGTCATTGCTGAATCCCCATTTCTACTGAATTTTGCTCCCCGGAATCATACCCGGGGCCGCTTTCATCGAAGTCGAACGCGCTGCCCACTTGGCTATCCGGAGCCCTTTGGTTATTTAGGACGCGGAAGATAATGGATGGATTTTCTCCGTTAATTACTTTTTTCTAACGTCCACTTTTCCAAATGCGACCCTTTTCATAATTTCTTTTCAAGTGACGAAGATTACGCCCATTATTGCGACTTCTTATGCATAAGTTCTCTTCACTTAGAATCCAAAGACGATCTTAAAGATGTTGTTTCGGTCGTTTGAGTACAGTAAACATAATATTCTCAGCGATAACGAGGAGCTAACTCGTCCCTATAGCCATATATTTCTTTCCATTCTCTAGTATAAAGTAGGTTCTACAAATGGTAGTGACACCCACTGTACTTCCATGGCGTTTTCTAGGATTTGTCAACATTTCTCCTATGTCCACTTGGGAATAAGGCTTTGAATCCAAACAGTCTCTCCTTCGTCCTCCTTTCCCACGTTTGCTCTTTTACTTCTCTATCGTTAGAGAAACGAAATTTCTGACGGCCTTATCCCTTTACATCTCGTCCTTCTCTTCCCCTATTCCGAGAATCCCATTTCAGATTTCTTTCGGTCAGAATCCGTACCTTTTTCATCCTCTCAGATACACGAAGAACCTTTGCTCATCCTTGGGCTTCGCAAAGCGTTAGGACAACCGTTTTCTTTATTGCGAGTCGAAGGAAGTTCTCCATAAGATTAAGATCGGTTGTGATAGCCTGGATTATTTACGTGCCAGAGGAGCTATCCCTTCGGACAAATCCTCAATTTTAATCGGGTAAATAAATTTATACTTAAATACGCAGATGTGTATACGAGGAAGTTGGGTATAGAATATCCACAACATGGGTTTGGCCGCGTCGTAATGCAGCATTATTTTATTGCGAAAGAAAGTTGATGTCTCTTTCGATTAGAGAAATTTTACATTTTTTCGGATTCGTTTCACCCACTGCCATAAAAGTTTACTTTAAAGGATGAAGAGTCGAAATTTAAATAATTTTAGGCGTAACTCTTACAAAGATATTTATCACTCGCGAATTTTTTTCATTCAATCTATGGATCACTACCCAAAAACTGCATCTTTATCGCTGAACCCGCTATTCTTGAAGTGTACACTCTTCTGCCAGACTCCTATACACTATCGAAATGGAATATAAATATGTGAAACCCTGATATTTATCAGCAAAATTGGTTAAGGATAATATTTCAAAGACTCAGGAAAAACTCGTGGCCATCGAGTGGGTATTTACTGAGTTTTCCGTAAACTGTTTCGAGTTACTCTGTACTCTCACTTTGACTCTTACTTTGCTATTCGAATTGGAAGTATTTCTGTAATCGAATCCTCAAGTCTGCAACCTTTACGGGACTCAACTCACAGGTAATGCTCTTGAACTAAATACTATAGTTGGCTAATTAATCGTGAAGTACATTTCAATTAGACTTGGCATGACTTAAAGAGCAATCATAGCCTTCAACGAATTGAATTCAGACACGCCCCAATAGTCATCGACACATTTCCGTTCATTATTTACTGGAAGCGCAATGTAGAGACATTTCTTGCCGCAAATGAGACATCATCCACTCGTGACCAAAACTGCGTCCGTGAAACGCTGATTGCTGCGTTATTAATTAACGCTTTACGATGTAAACCAGGATGGCCGGCCCGCTGAGTGACTTTTTAAAAGCACCCGATGGTGAGCAATTAATTAACTTTTATAACCCCGGAAGAGGGGATCCATAAAATTCTCTTCTCCGCAGCAGATCTTCGGTCTTACTTAGATGAAATCTCTATCCTTATCTCTTTGCGTCCCGAACTGACGCCCCCTCTGTCTCCCGACTTCTGCAGCGTACTTATCGCCAAGTGGACGTACAAACACAAACCGGCAGCGTTTATAACCAATTCTTTCCGCTTCAAGTAACCCGCCATTTCGCACACGATGCTTCTTTCCTTCGCTAGGCTTTTTATTTCTGTATTCATTAAATATCATTAACTCGTCCTCCCACTTGTCCCACGTGGAGAGATCCTCGCGGAGTACCATTCAATTACGTCGCTCTTTTCGCACCCTCTGCATCTTCCTCTCAGTCTTCAAAGCGGTAGATAGCACGAGGATTCTTTGCCTCCTTCGGACCATAAGGCCTTATTTTACGGACGAGATAATTCGCGCTGCAGTGACTCCAAGGGTAATATTAAGGTAAGAGATGGGTTGGATGAGTTGATTAAGGTTCACCAGTACGGGGTCGTCATCGTAAAACCATCAGCCGTGACGGCATTAAAACTAGCAGGTTAGAGGTCAGTAATATAAGGGAATGGAATGAGTATTCTGCGCACGAAAAGCTTTTACCTCTTTCCCGTGTTTACTTTCTTAGTTGGGAAATAGACACCTCTTAGGAGAGTAGTACTGGCATTTGGAGTTATGAGAGGATAATAACATTGTTTGAAAAATTGTAGGTTTTGAGAAATCCACCATTTCTTTTGATACGCTAATAGAAATATAATGGATTTTAAGGTCACCAGTGAATTTTTTTGGAATACATACGTATCCTTTATTAGCTACTGTCAGATATGCTCAAATATTAGTGTCGTCCCCTGATCTAAGATGTAGTGATGAACTATTCTAACAATAAGAGGAATACAAAGAACATAAGTTGATTTTTCGAAAATAATTCCCCTCCGAAAGTTAGAAAAGTCTTAATATTAAATTGAATTAATTGGTACAAATTACACTGAAATAATTTGTCAAATAAAATTGATTCTTTTTTTTTTTTTCATTCCTAAAATTAAAGCGAGCTGAAAAATCGAGAGATCGTCAAAAGATAAGTGATCAATTTGTATGTTCATACACCGCCAAGCTTACCTTTATTCTCTTAAGGACGGAGTTTTAAAAATATTTTAAATTTTCCTTTGTATTTTGACTCGAGACCCGGGGCGCAAACATCTGGTCGTGGTCTCCTTCAGAATATATTTTGATTAGAATTGAATTATACAAGATAGAATTTACTTTGATCGATTGATATTAGTAACGAGAAGATTTTTCATTTTATATCGACGAATAATAAATACAACACGTCTCATACAATCCTGGGCACAAGCGTCATTTAGGCGGTTTATAGATCTCTGCTACCGCTCAGTGCTCTTAATTATAAATCACCCCTGGCTTCTCTATAACCTCCCCTTGTACACGTCCCGCTATATATTTCACCGTCTTCTTGTCCTCCTAACGAAATACACTTGTGCTCACGTGTCGTAGAAATATCGGTCAATGATCCAGAGACCGCGTCCAATTCCTCCTTTCATTGGTTTGACGAATGGTCTCAAGGGCGGAAATGAAAGACGCTTCGAACGAAAACAAATGGATCTGCTCCGGCGAAGACGTTCGTTGGAGCGGAGGATCTCTTACCGAATGCACTCGAGTGAACTTCTTTTCATTCGTGCAAGTTCCCATTCGATGCGCATCAACGGCGTGGTTTACCTGAACTCTGATCTTTAGGCTTACGTGATGAACGTTCGATCTATTTCGTAGTCGTGCGTCCATTGTTTTAATTCGCAAAAAAGCTGAATTCGGTCGATTCCCGTCCCTCTTTCATTCAATGACATTGAAATTCTACGACTAATAATGGCCTTAAAAGTAAAAATGGACTGACTCAGTTTTAAATCGTTCTTCTTACTTCAATGTGCTTCAAGGTTAGTCCCTCTGCTAAATCTTGGCCAGCTGGAGAGACAAATGTCAACATTTTTGTCTTAACAATAGTAATGACGACTTCATTGGGCGAATTTAAAAGTTATCTTCAATCCCCTTTAACAATAAACCCACGAACTTAGTGCTTGGGACTCATGAATGTTAAAAATAAAAGTTATCTTTAAATAATGTACTCAGCAATTTTCTTAATTAAGAATGAATGAATGAATGAAAGAAGTAACTTAAACTAAATTTTATTCATTGCGATACTCAAGGCTAGGACCATGTCTCGTGTAATCATAAATGATGAATCCTCAAATATTTATTAATCCTTTTTGCTTTCATTGTAAACAATAAGCTTCTGCCGTTATCAGTTGCAAATGCTAACGATGAAGCATTGCGTCTTCTCAGAGAAGTCTTTTGTGAACCCCACCCATCCTCGACGTGAAGCGTTATGGTATCGGATGTATGTATTATAAATACCCTTTTCATCCCAAATACCCTAACCTTTATGAAAAAAACCGTTTCAGAGAATAGAGTCCCTTGTAGATGGATTTGGTTGCCGAGGGTCTGGTCGGAAGGGTGGGGCCCGCATCCGGTCTTTATGAATGTAATATTTCGAAGGGCAACCCAGTCTGGTTCATGCACTTCCCTCCTTATACTGGGAGGATATTGGATGAGATAGGGGCGATCCGGGTTACTGGAAAGAGGGAAAGCATCGGGGTCGCATCCATCGGCCGAGTATGGAATAAGGGTCGACGGAGGAAAGGGCGTCTCCGGCACAGTCCCTTGCCTAAGGGATCAATTAGTATGGACACCGGGCGTCCTTTGAGTTGGCCCGCCGAAGCCTGCTCCTCGCTTGCCCCACTTTCCGATGTCCTCCTCTTTCCACGATGTGCTTACCTCGCGACACACATGAGATGACAAATTCTTGATCTAAACACATCCCAGAAGCTTATAGTAAGTTATGCTGCATTACAAGAGACAGAACAGCAATCATTCACTGAAGTATGTCAAATGCCGAGGAATTTATGATGCGCGAAGGAAGGAGTGATTTCAAGCATAAATGTATTTTTTAAATGTGGGCTACCAACCAACTAAATGCTACTCCATCTTATTTTTTAAACAAAATAGGATAAAGGATAGTCGTCGTCATTACCTATTGCTGAAATTTAATTGATTTTTAACTAGGCTTACCATACGGCTCGTTTGCACTACGACTATCCCGATTTTAACGCATGGTCTCGGTCAATTTTTCTGCCGTCCCAGCTTGATAGAAAAAATACAATATATGGAGATTTCATTGACAGAAATCATTTAAACGCAAATGAGTATGACGTTTTGACGCTTCTGTCAGAATGTCTTAAAAAGTAAATTACATAAACAGATTCTACGTTAGGCAAAGTCCAGGTTTTATCCGCTACAGAATGTCGATAAGTCCCGGTTTCTAACCATCAGAATATGGAAACCATAATCGTATTAAATCTCGACATTAAAGACTGCTAAAGAAATGTACCTTATCGTGCAGAAACACATGGATTGAAATTCTAAATGGAATGTTTCATTTTTTAATATCTTACCCTACATGCGGAGATCTATTTACAATAATTTTCGACTCAAGGAAATGAATCTAGTTTATGGCAGCTGATGGTTCGCATTAATAATTCAGCAGCTTCTCCAACCCTCCGAAGACCATTAACTTCTTAATTAATTTAAACATCTTATTAAATGTTGGCAAATGAGGCATCCGCTGGGAGGAATCCGCCGCAGCGGCTGAGGATAAGAGCACCGAACAATCGCAGCATAGTTCCGAAGTCGCACTTCTTATTTAAGGCCACGCCTCCATATTTTCTCTCGCTTCTTTCTCTTCAGTACGCTTTCCCCTCCGCCGACCATTTATGGTGACTCCAAGCAGAGAAGGTAGATTACGTACTCTTGAACTTGCTTCCCGCGATGAAGGTCGATTTATCTTCATCTTTAATACGTAAAATGTCCATTTTTTCTACTCCGAACATTCGCATGACATTGCCGTTACTTGCCTCCATAAACCGGGGCGAAAATATCGTTATCGCAGAAAAAGTTCCCAGGAACGTAATTGGACCACTATTCGTAATTCGTTCTCGTATACGTTGGAACATTCCCTTCCTGAAAGTCCTAGAATTACGCTCCAATTTTTATTCCTCCATCTGCGTATATTTCTCTGTCGGCCTTTCTCATTTGGCACTACCTTCTACCACTCGATATAAATTGACCTTATGAATCAAAGGTTCCTCTGCGATGTCTCTTTCCTATTGCGAATCGCTCGTTCCTTTGATGGCGACCATCATCGATTCGGCCTCTTTGTAGCAGCATAATATAGCGCCATAATATTCTCTCAAGGCTGTAAATTATGATCGTGTTAATCCAAAACCGATTCTGTGAGAAAAAATCGACCGCATTCACACTTTCGAAAAATTGCTTTTATTCGCTACCTCAAGTTCCGAATCAATTTGATGGCTACCTTTTTCGCTAATGATTTAGAGGTACTTGTATCGATGGAACTAGGTTCCATTAATGTAAAGTATATGTTCTTTGATTAGAACACCGTATGTATGCCTAACTGAGTTTTGATCGCTATAGACAGAGTTTTAAATAAAACCAACAAATCTGTATCTTTACTCATTTTGGTGGAAGTTACGAAGGTCTTTTTGGTTGTATTTAAAACTATGCCATGGCTTCAGAGGCGGATTTATAATCAGGCGCAATAGATTCCAGCTCAATAGACGCCTCATCCACATGGTCTCAATAAGACTGCTAATAAATTATCAGTAACAAATTTTTCTTGTTTTTCGCGTCAAGAAAGAATTTAACATTTTTTGAGTAAGTCTACGTGATTATTTTACATAATATATTTCGAAATGTATCTTTGTAATGTTAAAAAAGTTGACCCAACATTAATTGTAATTTATAGAAATACTACGTATTTTAATTCAAGTCGTATTTGTTTATTTTTGCCGTAGTAAAGCGACTGATATTTTTATAGAATGTATGTTTGGGTATTTTTTAAATAATTCGAATTGTTTCTTATAATCCCACTCGTTTTAAGCAGCGGCCTCAATCTGATATTTGCACTTAGGGCCTCCGATAGTATACATCCACCCCTGCATGGCTCTCCACTATGTCCGGCCAACGCACATTAATTATATTCGCTATAAATATATCGATAAATAGATGTATAGATATCGGTAATAGATATAATAGTATGGATTCTCTACTCAACAGCCTTGATTGCCTCTGATAAACTTCATTGAAAAGCTCCTCTTGGATCCTTCCAGGAAGATTTTGGGGGTAATTGCAATCGCTGCTCTGTTTTCATTCTATTAAAGAAGGTTATAAAGTGTAACGATCGATATTTATGTGATCCAAGTTTGTTGTTTACATCGACACACCCTTCCCGTGTTAGAATCACCGGTTATGCATCACATCGGTCTTCTGATGTCCGCTCGGAATACCTAATTCGAAACAGTTACTAATTTACGATATTTCCCCAGTATACCTCCACCTAAAATAGTCTTAAGACAGGAATTAGTGTCAGAAAGTGAACAAGGTGTTCCTTCAAGGTGAAATATCTTCGTAAAGGTAGAATAAAAGAATCTCGAATACCGTTCTGTTGGGACTGAAAGAAAATTTCATCCCTAATCCGAAATCATACTCGTATAAAGTATAAATAACTTAAAGTATCTTCGATCTGTGTTGAATCATTTTTGCATTCCTCGCTAAATATGATCTGTTAATATTTTAAATTATTGATTATGAGTATCTTAATTTCAGAACTTTCAGGATGTTGATTGACCCTAGTGATCGATATCATTAATTTAACGATTGATAATTTTCATTTATCTTTTTATTCGATAATTTTGATTATATCTAAAAGGATTCTTATTTGCGAAACGAGTACACCGACATGTCGTTTCACTTCACTTATATAAATATATAAGTGAATGTGAAATATATTAAATATCATAAAGAAGAACATTAACTCATTTACTTCAATTGCAAGGAAGGAAATTGAAGGACATTTTTTGTTTTCATTACTAGGAAATGACCGCCAACGGCATCTATAAGAGAACAAGTAGAGATTCTGTGTATTATTCTAAGAAATATTTGGAATTCCCCTAAAGATTTTCATGAAAACCTAATCTGTAGGTGAATAGTCATCGAGATTTTCCGAGGGTTAGAAAGTCCATAAATTGGCATGTTTCATAAAAATATAGACTGTTTTCTTCGCAATGTATAATTTTTGTAGCTACTATTTTGTTATTTTTTCTAAGTTTATAAATTTGTGAGACCTTATAAAATTCATATTTCTAAATCGCTCGACATCATGTTCTTAACTAAAACACGCGGCCTTTCTAGCAAGTATCTATGACCTATCTCCTCTCCGGTCCTCCAGAGATTGTCTCTCCATCATCTGAGGTTGGTATTTCAAGAAAAGTTGAGAGCCATCGCAATGTTTAGGTTTGTTATGACCTTTGGGGATATCCTCATTGAAACACGAGTCGTGGAATGTATCGGTTTACTTTTACTTCTCTAAGGTCAGAGATGAAAATATATAACCCTTTCACAAACTCTGGAGGAATTTCAAGGGCGTGCTGTGTTTACCTTATGCTCACAAATTATGATTTCGACCGTCGCTCCTTCGGTTGACACACTGCACTGCCCTTCCCCCGCCCGACGCCTCCCGAGTGAGCATTGGCTCCCACCCACTCGGATCCAGCGCAACCTACTCTCCCAATTCCCATATCCTATATTTTGAGAATTCCTTTATTTCCGTTTCGTTCTTCACTTCCTCCACTCTCTCTCTGCCCCCTATCGATACTTAAAAAAAAAACAAAACACGCTCGATTTAAAAAAATTCGAAATATGTAAATCAGGTTCTCCAGGCCTCCGGCTCGTTTGGTCATAAACCAGTTAACATGTGAGCACCGTTTCGGAAAAAAATCCCTTCCGCCTAATTAAAGGCAATTATTTACCTTTTTATCGCTTTCGAAAGCCTCCGTGAGAACTTTTTTGCTATCATCGGATAGGAAGTACACTTCGTATCGATGCCATTCAAAGAAAAAAATGGCCCTAAGAAAGCGAATTTTACATGGTACCAAGAATCGCTTCGTAGTCGTGTTTATGATTCCCAAATTATGATTTTCATTTCTTATTACGAAACGATAGAAAGTTTTGAAAATTTTCATCTCTTTAGTTACCTTTCAAAGTTGTTTTTCCAAAACTAATGCCACAGGATCGAATTCTCGTTCTATGCAGGAGTGAAATTTAAATCACTTATCAATTTATTGAAGAAGGAAGTATTGGCCCTTCGTGATACTGTATGACTTGAACTGCTGATTTTTCAGGAGACTCTTGAGTCTAGCGTGGAATTTCACCTTCTAGAAGAATCGTCAGACCTCCCACATTTGAAACCGCAAAGTTTTCGGTAGAAAAATATTATGTAGTGGACGAAAATGTGAAATTCTGATAAAAGTTTGCTTATTAATCTAACGCGAGAAAAAACTCATTAAAGAATGAAATGAGATTACATATTCATCTGGATAAGTACCACGCAAACCGCCTCTTGGCGTAGACAGAAGATTATTATGAGGAGGTCTATGAGAAGGCTACTTAACTATATCGGAGAGAGAAATTGCTATAACGCTGCAAGGTCCTGTTTTGATAACATGGAAATAGGTCACTCGTATTTAATATTTTCGTAATAGAACTGAAAGAATTTGATCGCAAGTTTCATTCTAACTTGGCTTATCCCTTTTTACCAATACATCCTGGCATTCTTCACCCTGTCTCCATAATTTCCTTTCTTACGTAATTCAGACTTGAAAGCCATAATCCCTGGAGGCCTCATCCCACAGCCGCTTTTAAATTTCTCCCATGTGTGCAGTTCGGAAGGTTTTGGGGATGTTCGATAGGTGTATTCACCTAGGAATCGAATACGAAAACCCTCTCGAGTGATGGTTGGGGTGCCACGGTTGGTTGACTCCCGTAAGAGATGTCGGCAATACCTCTTCTATAATGGTCTGTTGACCCCACATAACATCTGCTATGAACGCCTGCGGTTCTGTTACTTCCGCCGATCTCCGCTACGTGACATCCTGGCGCTCACGGACAGTGCTGTCGTTACTTTAAGCATGACAAGCGAATAATTTGCTATTCAATTGATTTACTATTTTATGGCATTTTAATTACTCTGCACTGCAGGCGTTTTCCTCATGTGACTCTTTGAAGAGGCTTGCAGCGGAAAATGATTTTTTAAATCTTCGAAATTCAAAGGTAGTCTTTAATAGAAGTATTGTTAAAAGTGCTTCGACAGCTTAGGTCATTTCGCACGTGGGCCCCCACCGGGAATCGAAAGTCTTTAATTATTCCATAGAATCAAGCCATACGGATTCTTCCAACCAAATAATCGGCTTTCCTCTTACAACGTATCCGCTCACAAAGACCCCCATCATCAGTGTCAACTGGGGAAGGACTCTCAAATCACCGTGAATCCCCTTACATTACTTTCCGCCCGCAGGGCTCCTTGTTATTGTCGCCTTTGACATGCCAATGGGGATTACTTTTCTCCACACCTGACCCATCTTTTCATCTGATAAATGATTGTGAATTAAATTTGAAGCTTTGCCACCAACTTTTGACATTCAATCACAGCTGACACCTTGTTTGATGGATGGAGTTTTTAAAAATAATAATACGAAACAATTTCATTGGTAAGATTAGAATACTGCCTGCAAGTCAAGGTATTGTTCAATTTCCAACTGAAGTGCTGATCCAAATGATAATCGTCACACATTTATTTATTTTACCGTAGACATGATTTTGTCAGTTATTAGTAAATCCAATTTGATTGCTCTCAATAAGGATAATTTATTGAGAGATAATGTCATACAAAGCTCGAAAATATTTCTGTTTACTTTATGCTAAGAGTTCCCCTGTCATTTCTTTATTGTTCTTCTCAACTGAGGATCAAAAGAGAATCAAACTGTAGTAAATTCAATCGATCAAATGATCTGCGCTATGAGAAAGTAGCGGGAACTAAGAAATAAGATTCACGCCTCCATTTGAAAACAAAATTCCTGCCCCAGAGCGAGAGCTCCATAAAAAATATCGACGGTAATCTTGTTGCGCACTAAATCAGGGACCGTTTAAATCAGTAAAAATATGTTAAACGCCCTTTTTCGACCCCGCCGTCCTCTTATGTTGGTGAGGACCAACCTTTTTATCATTCGTCTAATTATTCTATATTAAATGCCATAAGATAGTGTTCTACGTGAGTACCCATTTTTTCTACGTGAGTACCCATGTTTCTCCATTTTTAGAACTTTTTGATGCTGCCACTGGGTTCGAGGCATTCTTCGAAGCATTGAGTGACCGAGAGAGATCCTTTTTCTTCATCCTCGTCTAGCATCGGCATTACGTATTCTGTCCCACAGTCCACATTACTATTAACATGCCAGGCTCGCCCATTCCTCCCCTTCCCTTTACACTTCCTTCCCAATCTCCCTTCACCCCTCTTCTTTACACACCCTCCGCCACCCCATCCGTATTCTTTCATTCTCCCTTTGTTATTTCTTTCACTTCTTAATGCGCATTCGGCCGTTCTTTTCTTATTCCACTGCCTAGCGGGTTCTCACCCTCTTCGGCCATGCGTTCCTTTTTCTTGCGCCTGAACCTTACGCTTTACTTTGCCCACCTTCATTGTCAACTGTCGTTCTTTCATCGCACACATCTTAACTTCGCCTTAATAAAGAGTTTATTCATTCATTCTTTGATGTAACTTACGTGAGCAGTTCCATCATCCGGCTGTTGTTCATTATTTTAATTCCTTCTTGTCTGGAATATATAATGAAACAAAGAGTTCACTTAAATACGGAGACGCTTTTGTTCTTCGACTGTCTTGCAGTTATAATACGTGATGTATCTGACTTCCTTTCGCTCACCAACCCCCTTTATTTTTCGACGGTTTCCCCATTCCAGATCCCTTATTACCTTACGTTTAGTTTCTTACATATACAGATGAAATTTGAGAAATCATTTTGCCTCAGTACGTATTCTCTTTCCACTAATTACGAATATGCTATTTCCACGTGATTTAACTGATTAAATATTAATGGCATTCAAATTATAAATAATAATTGTTCGATTTCTTGAATAGTCTATCTGAATTCCTGTATTTGGTGTTTCATCAACCGTAATCTCCGGGGATTATCTATTTCTCCTGTCCTAAGAATGTCGAATTCTCCATTAGAAATGGAGAACATTTAACTTATCGGATCTGGAACTTTATTGTTTTACTCTTAAGTTTATTAGTGAAGTCGCGAATAAAATTTAGTACTTTTGCTCGCAGAGAGATATGGTTGTTTCTTTTCAAAAGCGTTGTTTTCCTCCCTCGTTCTGTTATTTCACACTTAGTTCTCTACCACCATTTTCTCTCCACCATCACGGGTACAAATGCGAGGATTTATTCATCCTTCACTCGACGTCCAGTTGACCGATGACCTCCTCCTCTAACATCTGTATTCCGTGATGGGGTCGAATCTTCCACTTTATTTTACTGACTGTCCCATCGGAGACGACTTCCACTTTGATTGCATGCGGAGCGGTTTGGGGTCGGACGGGTAGATTGGTATGAGATAAGTAATGAGATTTCCCTGGCAGAATCGAGAACATGCCCCTCTGTATTACACTGCTCACCGAGTATCTTAGACGGAAAGATTGTAAGACCGCGAAAAATCTCAAGAGTCGATCGTGGATGTGCTAAGGGGGTTCGAATGCGGTAATTCAGCAGTCACATATGTAACGGGAGGAGGCAGTTCTTTAGCATTCTGACGTGCTCTGACAAGGACTAAACATCTTCGCGGAGGACCAGCCACGAGGAAGAAAATGTCAATTTTTTGTTGAATGTTCCGTCTAGACTAACTTTCTATTCGGTTTCCTACTTTTTAAAGATGTAATAAACATTAAGGAACCGTGACCATATGGTTTATATAAAGAGAAAATAGATAAAAACTGGTTTTTCATTTTTGATGGTGGCGAAATTTAAAATTAATCAGGAATTGTTATCGCTATAAACTACTCTCTCCGAGTAGGAATAACAATTGTTTTTGAGCAATAGATCGAATAATAATAGCGAATGTAATAAATAAATTGGTAACCTTATCTAACTGGGAGCTGATCGGTCTCGGGTTCACTCATGATGACGTTTATTTTTTTCTCTAATCAAGGAAGGTCCCAAAATACCCATTTTAATAATTATTATTTATTTACCTAAACAGCTATTCCCTAACCGGAAAAATCCGATTAGCCGGGACTCGAACCGAGAACCTTGGGGTTGGAGCGCTTGGACTAACAATCGCGTCAGGCTAGGATAAAATATTTCGGTCGTGCAGTTATCTTATCCGGCTTCTCCCATTCCATGGACTATCGTAATTTCGGTGGATAAAGATAAGATTTCGATAGATAAATAATAGATGGTAAGACATGTTATTTTAATTGAATTTGAAAGAAGTCGGTGGCACGTGCACAGTGGTGCGGCCACACATTCAGTGCCATGATAGTCAACCCCAGGCGCGCGCACTCCAAAGCGCCACTTCTAGGAATTTATAATATCTGTTGAAAAGTGATTGGCTCCAGGATATATTAAAAGAGGTTGAATTCCAGCCATGCTAATTAAGACTCGTATTCTCTGTGAAGAACTTTGGAAGAAATCGACCTCTCGCCGCTCCTGTAAAAGGCGTATGAATCTTGTTAAATATCTCCGTGGATGTCTCAAGGATTCTTCGCTCCCCATATAAATGGACCGGATAAAGGCGCTCGTCCATATATGGACGAAGGTAAGATCGTCTTATCGAACCGCCTTTCGTCACAAATAGGAACGGACTTGTTATCTGACATGTGTCCCGCATGGAGGTCCATTTCCACTCTCTCTGACACCGGGATGTGCTAATAATTTCCAACTGGAGCCAAGAAGGCCATGTCCATTTAATGAAACTGTTATTGAGATATATTCACCTCCGAATTGAGCTCACTTCGAGAGAGATCGCGTTACTCTGTAATCATGGAAATTTCGTCGGACCTCTACCGATTTGAAGGCAGTTATAACTCCTTAAAATACAGTTCTCCTTTCTCTCAGGAGGATCTGTATACACATATAGCCGAAGAGACGAATGGCTAGCCTTTTAAAACATCTATATATCTCTGATCTGACATCTATATACTCGTAGCTCTGACAATGTATGGGAGTACTCTTCGTTGGCCTCTTTTTGCTGAATTCTTTCGCAGTTTTTACATCTGAAACGCTGTTACGTGTAATAAGTCTTTATTGCGTATTATTTTTCTTATTTACTCAGATTGTCATACTGTTTTGTATCAAATTCGTGGATAAACAGCAATATCGTTATTCTTTTCTGGTTCTCTCGATGTGCAGTGATATTTTGACTAACGAGTGACCCTGCTAACGAATGTTCGGCTTACGAAGATTTCGGACTCGGTTAACGAATGTTTTAGGGGATGCTAGCATAAAGCAGCAAATATGAACTGTCGAGCCATTCCAGTATCTTATCTTTTCCGTCTGTATGTGTGTCTAAGAAATAAGCTGACCACATCACATGGAGGACACCCACCAAATCACTTGAGTTGTTTAATTTCAAGACTACGAGAGGTGAGACACCTGGTAACATCACATGTTGACTAACGAAGATTTCAGCGAAGGAGGGTGATGTCTGAACAAATTATTTTCGTTAGTCGACGTATCACTGTATATCCAGAAAATGATTTTGTGTATCGTCACTGTAATTTTCCACGTATTTTGACTACGAATCGTTATAAATTATGTACGCCTTTGTTTTCTCTAACCGATTTCTTATCTTATCTTTCGCAGGCACCAGGGACTTAGCAGGAAGGCCGCTGATCCTGTACGAGGTGTCTTCCGTCCAAAAAGCGTCGCTGGACCATTGCCACGTGGCTAGCGTGCTCTTATACTACGGATCCGTGCCAAGGTGAGTGGCGCAGCTGACCGTTGGATGCAATGTGGAGATGATCTCTTGAGCGACCAACCAATTTGCATCGCTATCTTCTTCAGCCATCAAATTTCGTAGGAAAAGAGTTATAAAAGCGCAGGTGCGCGGGAGACTCTCCGAGAATTTTGAGAGGTCCTTATTTAGTGTTAGCAAGGTTAGAGGGGAAAATGTGATTCCTAATAGAACAGATTGCTCGGTGAATTTCCGAATTTCATGAATAGTGAAAGCTGAAATAGGCGCACCCGGAATGTTTCAGTAGGCATTTGTTAAGGATCGTCGCTCATCTTATAAAGATGAGCGGCGAGGGATCGTTAAGAGAACGATTAAATAGTGATTAGTGAGACGGAAAGATGAAAGGGTGTTATCTTGCTATCAAAATGCTAATGACTTTGGTCTAATTTAAATTTTGTTAAGATTTGGAATTTTCTTTCTCTGTCAATGCCATAAAATCTTTATCATCGTAATCTATCCCAAGGTATTATGAAGTTAATGAAATTTGTTCAAAATAACTGTCATCTGTCATTTTTCCAATCCTTGACCATCTTTACGATCTGTCATCTCTGGTAGGATCTGTTGTGGACGTGATTGACGTAAAATCCTTTCACCTGTGAGCAATTTATCTTCTGATTTCAAATGAATTTACATATCCCAGCAGGTCAAATTTGCACAAACTTGAACCATTTCTGTGATACGATAGATAACTGCACCTTTCCCAAATCCTTCTCAGTAATTTTTAAATTTCGTTGGAGACCAGTGAAAAGTTTGTGGCAAGCGGTACATAAAGGATCGTTTAGTGATGGAAAGTCGAGATTTTGGCCTAATATTTTCTTCAAAATTAATAACACATAAAACTTACAATTTTAGTGGAAGTAATATTATTGAAAGTTTTAAAAGTGTTTCGACAGCTAACGTCATTTCGCGCAGATAAGGTCCCACCGGGGATCAAACACGGGACCACTTTCATCGAAGTCGAACGCGCAGCCCACTTGTCAAGCCCACAAGTCAAGGAAGCCCTACTTAAAATTTATCGTAGTGATAATTCCAAAGTGATCAATTTGATGCTTCCGAAATAATTATAATTCATTCCATTTAGCCGATCAAGCTATGGTGAACCAATGATGAAAATGTTACCTATCATCATTTAATTAGAATACAGGGATTCATCCCTCGTCCATTTTCTTCCACGGAAAATTGGACAATCACATCTAATGGAATTTTTTTCCGATACACTGGGAAATCTCCGAGACTGAATAACTGCCTTTCGTCGTTTGAAAAGACAATTGAGACGGCGTATGATCGACTTCTTTTAAAATTGTCTGCGTTTTTAAAAGTCTCGATAAATCACAATTAATTGCCCACTTAAGCTTCATTTATTACCCCTTTTCAGTTCGCAGTATATCTTCCCCACGTCCGACTGCTCTTTAACGACAATCTTTACGAACAAAGGACTCGAATGAAGGGGAGTGTATCAAGGTAAATGGAGCAGTGCGATTGTGTTGGCGAAAAAAATCATTGCACTGAGAGCGAAGAAGCAGCAAATGGATGGGAAGGAGGGCCATTTATTGGGGCAATTGTTACAATATCACTGCGATTCATCTTCCACGAGACTGTTGCAGGTTGAGCAAAGGCTAACCGATTCTTTGCCTGAATTAGATCTCCATACTATTAAAATAGAGCTCGATTGAGAAGTTGAGAATTGAAAGATTTGACAGACGATTCGAACATTTTTTGGATTTATTTACGTCTTCAGTAATTATTTTGAGGTCACAGCGGCTGCTTGATGATTATAGAACAATTGCGTTGCAATTTATTTTTCTTTATATGTATTATTCTTTTTGTTGCTGCTGATTTATTAAACTCTCTTATGAAAATTTCAATAAAAATTAACTTTAAAACGTCTCATTTCCTGAATACCTTGCTTCAGTACCAAGCAGTACAATGACAATAAGTACAATTGTCCTTATTAAGATCTTAATCCTCCTTGTCTTTTAGGATTTTTTATTCCAACACAAATGGCATAGAATAGAGAATAGCAACCCCCATTAACCTATCGAAAGTTAGGACACTAGTGAATGTTTTGCTAGACCTTTTATTGTAGCATTTGCGCATTTCGGTTTAAATCATTTCATTAAAATAAATTACGCTAAATTTTGATCATTATTCTCCTGTCCAGACAATTGAGCGCCTCTCACAGAATCCCGGCTAGTCGGATTTTTCTGATTAGGGAATGGTTGTGTGTATTTGTAAATAGTAATAATTATTAAAATGGATGTAATTGGGGTAAACCTGTTTCCATTATAGAAAGTATTATTATTATTATAAAAATATGTTGTACTAATCTGACAAATAGCATAGTTTGTCAAATACTGTTATAATTAGATATCTCTTTGTTTAACCACTGATACGAAAGTGTTTCGTTTCAATTTCGTCGGTAGTATTTGTTTACTCTTAAATATATTTCACATAAATTCTTTTTTCTTCAATTTGAAGACCTTTACATCATATATTATACTATTTAAAAATTCCAAATTTAAGTGAACTTTATTTATTTTAAACAACATTTATATTAACGGAGTTCTAGACCAATTGAGCGCGCCTCACTACTTAACCTAACGTAAAGCTATGTTGCATTAATTTCTGACAATCTGACGAGTAGCATAATCTGTCAGATTGTCAGAAATCAATATAACATAGTTTTACATTAAGTTTAGTGGTGAGACGCGCTCATTGGCGCGGAACCCATTATTCCATTGGGACGTCATTTTCAAATGTAAACAGCTTACTAACTCTATAAAATAACCAAAATGACAGTATATTACGGCAAAAAGTTGATTTTTAAATCCCTTTCCCGACTAAAAATTGCAGTATATAAACGCAAATTAATACCAAATCGTCTATTTCAGAAATTCTTGTATATTCTTTTCCTGTCAATGTAAAACTCCTAGGTTTACAGACAGTGATGATTCGGCATTCTCTAGACTGGTGCTTCGATTTATTTACTTTTGCCATAAGAACTGCGTAAATGTTTTCTTATTGAACTGAAACGCGTCATGAAATATCAATTAAGGATTTAGTCTCGCTGTCAGGGGCGCATTTGGTAATGTTTCATCTCATTCCAACCGACAGTATTCATAAACTCAGATTCCTATCACCTCGGAAGTAATTCTACGGTAGACAGATGAGACAACCTTTTAACCCGTTCTCATTTTTTTTACAATCACGCTTTTCTCCTCTGAGTTATCAGCTTGAGAATGGGCGCCCACACACGCGCACGTTCAACCTGCACACACACATGTGCCCATCCTTCACATTTCCCGTTCTCTCTATTCCCTTATACGTCCACGCGTTCCACTTTTCCTTCCACCGCATCCGTCATTTTTTCTATCTTATTCCTCTCCTCGGTTTACACAAACGTAGGGCAAACATCGTTTGCCTTTAAATGTGAGTGTATGTTTAGTTACGTCTTTACTCGCGTCGTACAAAATAGGGAGTCGCGTCCTAAAATTTTACAGCTCTCGTTTTCATCCGCCGTTGACTTCGGAAAGAGTGTTCAGCTCTTCTTTATCGCCGAATGGCTGCTTTCCAAAGGAGACGTGCATTTTGAGCAACAAGTTGCTGCTCCGTGCTGTTTCTCTTGGCAGTGATTTGTAAAGTACGGTACTAATTGTAATTTTAGTGCTACTCCCTTTCTGAGCCTCGTAAGGATACGAACTCGCTTACGATTCGAGTTACGTTGAGAAAAATTCCGACAGTTGCGAAAACAGCCATCATTCCACATTCTAATAAAAATATTTTTTTACTTTGAAGGATTTAAGCTACCAGGGGCCCTAGACGTAAAGATGAGATTGAGTCCCACACTAGGAATTATTAGTAAAACTTCGAATTATTTCATAATATACACAAATATACATAGGTATCTCACATAAGTTGCTCCAATACGGTAAGAAATAAAAAACAAGCATTGAATTATAATACATAGTATGTATTCCTATAAATTGCAATGAATGTCAACTTTTTATCATTCCACTCATCATTGTATAGGGGCACAAGTAGTGTAATATATTCTATAAACGTGTCATTAAGACTCATTCAAAAAGTATAAAATTATTTCTTGAAGCGAAATACCACGGCATTTTGTTATTGAGAAGTTAATTGTTAGTATAGTCTTATTGAGGCCCCCATGTGGTTGAGGCCCTCAGGTAGCGCCTATTGCGCATAATTATGAACCGCCTCTGTATACTTTCATTGAATATCTATCCTGAAGTATTAGTTTATGTAATTCCTATCCCAAGGTCTTCTAAGGATTAGATTCGTAGTGTTTTCTTACGTCGTAATATGATACTCAGCGATGCATATCTTATTCTATGTTTTTCGTATATTTAGTCCTCGGTATTGCTTTCAGTCCCGAAAACCGTATGTTAACCATATAATAACTTCAGGTTTGTTCGCTTAGAGATGAATGAGAGAAATTTGGTCCCTCACGAAGTCGATAATCTCATTTTTTTATAGTGAGCGCAATTAACTACATTGTGTAGCTCAGAGAGATTGCATAGGAATTCAGGTAATTTGTCATTATTCTAAGAAAATAACCGTAGTTGGAGATTCGAGGCTCACGTTTTGCATAGAATAATATATCAGATGCTATTCCTGCATCCACAATAACTCCACAATTCGACTAGATGTACAAACGCCTTCCTACAATCAACTAATCCATACGTTTTCCCTCTATTAAATCCCATCTTTCTCTCCAATCATTTTAACCCTTACCGTCTTCCCTCGCTCATATCCTCTCACGGGATCAACAGCTCTTGCCATGAATACAAATTCTTCTCTCTCTCTCTCTCTCTCTCTCTTTCCCCTATCACTTCCCTCTCTCATTCTCCGCTCTTTCTCTTCCCATCGCTCTTTTAACAAACCCTTTGACCCTCCCTGTCGTTTCCGGTCTCCGACTCCTCCTTCCGTCAAGATATGCATGCCCACGTCTTAAAACATAGTTTATTTTCCATTCCTCTTTCTCCTTTCGTTTGCTTTATTTTCGGTGTCACCTGACTTCCGCCAGATCCGAAAATCTTTTGACCTCTCTGTTCTCCTTTACATTCGTAAGAAGTAGCGATTCTTATCTTCCTCGAAAT
The DNA here is from genome assembly GCA_000376725.2 of Ladona fulva. Classification (NCBI taxonomy): domain Eukaryota; kingdom Metazoa; phylum Arthropoda; class Insecta; order Odonata; family Libellulidae; genus Ladona; species Ladona fulva. The sequence continues at coordinate 239,384 of KZ308503.1, forward strand.
CGTTTGGCGTTTATTCTCCCTTAAGATGATGGACACACGACCTCCACGTGAATATGAAACGATCACATTTCTCAAAGAACACCTCTCCTTTCATCCCACCACTTTGTTCTCCCACACCACTCTTTTGCTACCATCTGTATTTCGTATTAACATTTTTGTTTTTTTCCGATAATTCTTGGGCCCATCCTTAATGGGAAATATGTTTACCGTAGAACAATTTTGTTTTTACCTTAAAAGTATCGTTAAATGACCAAAATATTAATATTTTCCAATGTAGTCCTCCAAAGTTCTAAGGAAATTCAAGCAAAAGTTTGTTTTAAAGAGTAAGGAAAAAGAACACTTATACCTTAACCAGAATACTTTATTCCACGACCACAGTTTCGTTCCTTTAGGTCATCAGCTAAAGGGTCGAAATCATGGTCTTAAGATAAAATATTGTGTTAAAGATATGTTTATATTCACTTATTCTTCATAATTGAGACCTACCACAAATTCGAGACCGAATAAGTAGATTCTAAAATTTTATTTGTTAGAAAATTTATATGATTCATTATTTTGAGAATAAATTTTCTAACAAGTAATAACCATAAAGTATTACTGTAAATATTTCTGTTTATAAAAGTTACTCTGGTTGCCCATCGGGTTATTATATTCTTGGTCTATATTCTGTCACTAAATCTCATGCTGGAATTGGACGAAATGAAGGGAATGGCTGGACTCTCAACTTCAGCCATCTCGCAGCTTCAATTTGATCGAATTGCACATTAATGAACATTGTCTTTCCAGGGTGGAGAGTTCGTTTAATACACCATCAGGAATTGTCATTTCCTTCACCCTCGTTAAAATATTTCTGGTCCTGCTCTCTTTACGACCGACCGCGCGCTTCATTCTCATTTATCTGCTTATTCGCCGCTTAATCTCTGTCTCTTCTTCTCACCCGCATCTTCCATTTTCCGAGCATCTCAAATGGACGCGCGCTCACGCACATCTCTGTCGCGCGCACACACAATTTCACCCACTTAACATCCATCTCGCTAACGAGACTCCTTTTTCTATCTCTTCTTCCTCTACACATTCTTTTCCTCCGCCCACTCCCCTCTCGATCTCGCATTCTCATCTGAAAGCACTCCTCATCCTCATAGAGAGATGGCCTCGTGTCCCATCTCATCCTTTTCATTCCTCTTTTTTTCTACCACTGGTCCTTTTCCTAAGAAAGCTACCTGTAAAGGATACGTATAAAAAATTATAAACCAGTCTTTAGGAAGGCGTCTAAAAAGGAGTTTCCTTACGAGCGAATGAGTAAGAAGATCTGGTCGTCCGTTTTTTTAATTAAAATATCTATTTCCCCGTCCGAATGAACTCTCTCCCCGATCTTCAATTTTCTCCAAATGTCGAACAATTGACTTTCTTCCTAATCATGTCATCTGGAATTCTTCGCTTCCTCCACTGGAATCTTGCTATTGAAAACACGTGGAAAGAGGTTGTTGGCACATCCTCGAAGGGATCGACTTATACATCTAAACGTTCGAAATGAGCTATTAAATGGTGTCGCGTGGGAAGACCGTTTCAGGAGTTTATTCCATCCAGAGGATGTTATCTCACGCCTTATTCGAAATTCATTCTCCTTGGAAAAAATGAATGGATGTTTCAGCACGAAGATTACACGCCTTTCTGTCGATTGCCCTTGGGCACGACGCAAGGGGCGATCCGAGGGGAAAATTAGGCTGCTCCGCTTATAAGGAGTTGCATCCCTAGTACTTCCTTTCATCTACAAGATCTGTCTATTCTAGCTTCTTCCGATCAATTCCGCATGATAGCCAAAACGAGGAACGCCCTAGCCTCATCTAAAATCGACGCCGACAAGATCTCCACGTGAATTTCCATAGTCGATCCCATTCTCCTCTGCCGTTGCATCTCTTTCTTCATCGCCTTTTCTCTTCCTCCCGTATTTATTTCCCACGTCCGTAGCAGTTTGTCGGCGGTATAGGTGGTGGTTTCCGGGTGGGTGTTTATTCTCGCTCCCATGGCTACTTACTTTCGTAAAAGGCCTGCGGCTGGAAGAGTTTTGAAGCAAGGATGTGATCGACCTTTGGAGAATTTATTGCCGGCCATCATCCCAAACTGGACAGTTAAACAGCTTGTTTCGCCCATTCGTCATTTATTGCTTGTTTTCTGCTCTCTTCTTTTTCGTAATCGTTTTAGTAAAGTATATTCCCAGAATGTACTTTCTTCCATGGTCAGGATGGGTGTGTGCAATCGCCAGCTATTAAATCAGCGGACAAATAAAACTTTGAAATCATTTCTACATTGATCGATTTTAAATCTCTGTAAAATTTAAAACTTCTTCCTTTAATCGTTATTTTTAACTCTCGCGGGTTCACTGCCTATTTCGATTTATATAAATTAATCTGAAAAAAGTATGAAAGAACAAGGACTCGAATTCTCATTAGTTCTCGATAGCTTAATTGGCTAGAGAATCTGTCGAAGGACAGATTCTCTAGCCAATTAAGCTATCGAGACAGAACCTATTCTCAGGAGACTAATGCATCTGCCCGAAAAGCGGAAGATTCCAGGTTCGAGGCGTGGCCCTGTTTTTTCATGTCCGCTTTTCCTTGGGATTTTTCCAATGTACACGCCTCACGTACAAAGTACCTAATAAAGTACGTTAATACACGCTCATCGAATCAATCTCAGTTTTTATCTATCTTAAAATATGCTTCGCTTTTAAAAGGTACAAACGCCAGAAATTATAGTACGAATTTATTCAGCTTAAATTATTAACAGATTCCCCTACTTCCGTACTTCAGCTAAAAATATTAACAGATTCCCCTATTTCCGTTATCCTCTTGCTTCTTCTTTGCCGAGAATAATTAGGGGACTTTATAATGACGCACGCGCACGGAAAAGCGGCAATTTGCTTAAATAATGTCGCCTTCAGATAAAATCTATTGCCTCACTCCCTTTGAGTAGCTGTTACTCTACTTTAAATGGGATTTCAGGCTAACCCTTGTCTCCGACGGAATCTGCACTTTTTTCCTTAGGAAGCATGTATTAACGAGTGTGCGAAGCTTCCAGATAAGATCGAGAATAACAAGGCATCTATTCTCCGTTCTTCGCTAGAAAGCTTTTTGTTTGGAATAATCCTGACCTCCTTACGGGGCTGATTTACACTCAGCGGAAACTTCGTCAGCTTTTTCGTGAATAGAGTAGAAATGCTTTGGTTGTGCATTTAAATTCACTTACCAACTTGAAAAGGTGAACTTATTCCAGTTGTGGCTCATCGGTAAGAAATCTCTCTAAATGCTTGCCTTGATATTCCAGAGTCTTTCGAATCTCACGAGTAATTTTTGATAAGAAATATCTGCATCTACATATGTATCGTATTTCGGCGTGTGCCAGGGGATGCATGCACGATGATTCTACTTCCCTAATTGATTACTGTCGCGTATAGTTCGCGGAAAAATGAATTCTCGAAACGACTAGTTCTAGCATCTATTTCTATAAGTTATCTCACATTATCAGAAGGGCCTATGTAACTGGGTGGACGCTTTATATCGGCTATATCTTCCAATATTAACAACAAATTTCGACGTATTCGCGTTATCGTCAGATGGCTCTAGAAACAAATAAAATTAAAACGAATTTCAGTAAGCGATATTTGGTGGAACTCCGCCTTCATACAAGCACATACTTTTATGTTACTTTCAAACAATATTAATTAGAATAATAATAGGCACAATAACTAATAAATAAGTATTTGTGTCTGGAGCCACCCTCTCCGAGACGGTTAAATTTTTTAAGAAATATATTTAAGTCTAGTTCCCCAATCTCAGAAAGATCGATTATTTTGCTACATAACCGTGTAAATCCAATTAATATTTTGAAAGGAATTTTTTAACTGTCTTGTAAGATGTATGATAATCCGGGCCCCTGTGAGGGCATATTTTCCTTCACTTAACTGTCTCGAACCCTCTCGTAGATATGTCCTGACTGTGCTACTGACATTGTGAAATAGTACGAATCACCTTCCTTATTATTTATTGTGATAATGGAGTTACCAGATATCTCGTAAAAAGATTAATTAATTTAAATTTATAATAATTCATAGTGATGTCTTCTTTGAATTTTCGTTTTGCCACCCTACTAATTGTAATCTCTGCGCTATCGCACCATGAATTAAAATTTCAACTTTAATACTATTCAATTCCCAAACATTTAGTGAAATTGTAAATATGTATTATGTGAATGCTAAGCACTCATAAACTTATTATTTTCTTTTTCAGAGCCGAGCGTGCCCGCGAAGGTTTTACAGTCCTGGTTATTTGCCCATCCGAGCCGTCCAACTCATCCGCCCTAGAAGTCCTCGACCAGGCACTTGCAGTCGTCAAGGTGAAATCATTTACGTCATTTTGGAGATGATGAGAGTGCAAAGATTATGGTTCTATAGAAGGAGAGGAAGATTGGAAGGTTTTTGGTTGATTTCTCCTTGTATGTACCTTAGCTAGGGCTGGAGCAATCATCACTTTAAACGCCCACTAGTCTCGACACTAGTTTTCAAAGGGGGCAGGTTTAAAAATACATTTTAATGTGCAGATTATGTATAGCCAAATATTAATGTTTCCGTAGGTGTACGAGTCGTAAATGAGTCATAATCTGAGGAGCAAAACGAACCAAATTATTAAATTTCTCCGCTTCTATTTGGCTGATATCTGATAATATATGAAACAAGATATTAACATATTATATTGATAATATACTTATGACTGATAACCAAAAGATAATTAGTTTAAGCTAGTGTATTAACCCATTTCCGGCCAAAGTTACGGAAACGTAACATTATTGTTGATTGTGAAATTGTTATGCTAGACATAAACTTTGGATTGTTTTTGCTGTTTATGTTGTATTCAAAGTCTTGTATTAGTTTTAATACAGACATTCAATCATTAACAATTATTATTTTTCGTAATATTTTTAAATTTGTCGAATTTTCTGTTTCGATAAAGGTAAAATTTTTACTATTCAATTAAAACAATTTGTTTTTCTTATCGATATCTCTTATAAGAATAATATTTATTGAACGTCTTCTCTTATTTATTTCCAAAGGAAAATACTTTTCTTCTCAAGTTTCGAGATTTAAGACTAGCTGTTGCGACCAAAGTTGCGAAATCGCAACGTCATTTTTTACATATTTACAATTTTTTACAGAGTTCATATTTTTTACTCTACTAATCTAATATTTCAATACAACATGAAAAAAGAAAAAACGGTAATTTTCCCATTATTTATAACCTTGGCCGTTAATGGGTTAAATGTTCGTACTTAATTGTAAATTTTAAATTCTTCATTTTCTGTATTCCATGCTTGGTTTTTAAATAGTAATTACCTTGCCCAACATATTTTGAAGTATTACGCCTGCTAAATTTCACTCTTAATCGTACTCTTCATCAATAAATCGTTTCTCACGGGCGTTGTAAATAAATGTTTACGATGTAAATAAAATATTATGTAAAAATATAACGAAGTAAAATTCTAGCGAGTTGATCGAAACGTTTTTCGTCTTATTATAAGCGGAATGGACGCAGTATGGAAAAGTTTTTCTTCTGTCGCAGTGCAGGGTCTTTTTAAAAAGTTCCTCACTATTCTTACTGAATTTTAGTAGCCTATATTCAGAAAATCCTTTTCGAAGGTGTCCGACATCACTATCGGATCACCTTTCATAGCCCACGTGTATGCATTTCGCCACACCTTTCGCTGTCGTTGTAACCCTTATAAGGTCGCCTCACCCGCTGACCTCTCACATCCATAACCAGATCCACGAATCAGGATTCGAACCGTCTGCAAGCAGATTTTATTCGAGCGGCTGTCTCCAGTCTAAGCTGACTTCGATAGCGCCCACATGTTACTCCGATAAGTAGAGGGAGGCGAGATACTGGATCAGCAACACCCAATCAATTGAGAACTTGCTCCACCAACTATTCGACTGCTATCGAAGGGAATGCGTCTTTGCCCTGAGGCGCACATGCCAAGCTAATAGAATACGACCGTTTGACGGTGGTGCCGGTTACCCTTCCTCACACGTTCTCTTTTGGCTTTCAAGTCCTCTTATAATACCTGTCATCTGCTTTTTCTCATTTTCATTTTATTTTAAAAGTTCACTCATTCAGTAATTGATTATAATAAGTAATGGAGGCCCCGAAGTCATCGAATGTTCCATGATGTTAAAATCAAATGTTTTACCAGAAAGTCTCCTCCCTCCCAACGCAACAACTAACAATATTACAATTGTGGGCTTTCAGTGGATAACTTTTGGAGGATATAAATTTTGAGTCCCCAATATTGCGAGAGTTCTGGAATCTTTCAGTTCGTCCACGGTAATATTAGATCGATTCTCAACTGTTTCTTCCCTTCCCCACAGTGCCTTGATGTAGTTTGGCTGCCACTGTTATATTTGAAGAGAGAAGTAGATTATTAGCTAACCAAAAAAAAATAAAACTATATTCACAAATTAAGATCAAATATATGATGTTTAAAAAACAAAAAAAAAACTATAGTTTCAATTACAATTTATATGAAAACTGAACGTAAAAAAGTCACTGCATGTTAGTAAGTCCATATTATATTTTTTGGTGGATAAAGAACGTGACTCATTGGACTTTACGTAAAATGTACTTTAAAATGTTTCTTATGTCTTTCCGTAATGTCCCCTGTATATTATTCGATGCTGTATTTATACTTGTACCATCTTTCTCAGTACGTCCCAAATGCATTAGCTCAGTTCCGGTTGCTGAAGCTATAAAAAACACGTTGTAGATCACCCATTCCCTTTGAATCTCCTCATCACATACGATCGTAGCCGTGGTGGGCGTTCCGATAACCTTATTCCGTCGTCTTTATTATTCTTTTCACCTTCAGTGATCAAAAAATCCTGTTAACGGGAATTTCTTACGTAAAACGAGAACTCAATCTGTTTCTATACGCTCATTGAAGTCTCCTGCTTCAGCAACACCCTGAATACAAACTCAAATGGAAGGCGAATATACATCTGGAATCTACAATGCCTTTTTTTTGACTTTTCAGACTCACTCCATGAGGATTGGCTGCGTCTTGGTTTGGATTCAACGCAAAGAATCTATTGGGAGACATGGGAAACTGTTCCCTATCAGTGAGGTCCAGGTGAGACGATTTGCGGTAGTTTTATGCCCAAACATATGCGTTGATGATCAACTTAATATCATAAGAGACGTTACTTTACTTGAAATATTATTTGCACTGTCAGCTTATATTAATACGATTGTTTCGCTCCTTGAAATTCATTATCAGGTGAAACAAACGTAGATGTTGTTATGACGTATATGTCAGCATATATAAAATGTGAAATTTTGATTAATTAATATTGTAGATAGTTTGAATCGCTCATGCTTCTTTCTTCATATATTTGCATATGCTTGTTTCATAATTCGTATGTGTTTTTCCTCCTTCAGCATCGTGTACTTAGTGATGGGATATCAATGAGAAGATATGTCGCCGAGGATCAGTTACCAGCAGCTAGCGGAGGCAAAGCTCCTCAAATAGACCAAGCTGAGTGGGTGGAATTCCAGAAGGTAATTATAAAAGTATTGGATGTCCTATATTTTCATTTTTTCCTCGGAAAAAATAATCAGAATCTAAAATCAGCCATTGGTTGAATTTGCATCGATAACTTTCTTTCATCATAACTTATTTTTGCATAAAATATTTTGTAAGAATCCGCCTCATAGTTCTTCTGCTTATACATAAAAGAATTTTCGAAATCATGCTTTCCAGATTTTTAAAATTGACAGCTTAATTAACGTTAGGTTTGAGTAAACTAGCGATATTTGTGGTTTAGTCGAATAAGATCCCAGTTCTTGAGATATTACTTATTAAAATGTGAGGAAATTCATCTTGCGTTATGCATTTAGAGTACATCCTCTTCAAAACTGCGTATTCCCTTCCTTGACAACCACTTCTTCAGTTGCGCTTCTTAGACTTTGTCGATGCCGATAACTTATCGTGTCCTCTAAACGAAAATGTCGACAACTCTAACTTAGTGATATTATGATGAGTCATTTATAACTCAACCTAGATGCAGAACCGTTATCGCTAGAGTGGTTAGTTCGGGTTATAGATACTGACACCTCAAAAAAGAGCGGCTGTCCAGTATTGGCAATCCTCCAGCGATCGTGTTCTTCTATTGGGACTTAATACTTCCAGGGGGAGAAATGTTACAGAATATGTGCGACCTTGTGTTACTTTAAATATGCGAGCAATAAGCAGGTCATTTCCGCTACTTTTTAAAACCATATTCAACGAATTCGTCAATGACTTATATCCACTCATAATGTTTATACACAATTTATCTTTGAATTGCATTAATTCAGGCATGAAAAAGGCCAGATATTTTGGTAAAAGTCTGGGGGCCTTTGTTGTTTTACGGATAAGAAAATTCTGAATAGCTGAATTCATGTTGAAATATTCTCCATCTCTTTCTTACCTTATGCTGCCCACAGAGAATCAAGTATGACTTTCGATCACTTACCGTATCTTTGACATCGCTAGAAGTATATGAGGGATTAGAAAAGGAAATGGATGTCTTCTCCAATAGGGATGGAGGCGCCAGTGAACCTGATCCCCCCGATGCGTCGATTTCCTGTTTTTTTTCTGAATCTCCTCATCTCTACAAATTTCTAGTAAACGAAATTCCTTTTTTGTATGTGATCGAGATATCAATTGATGGTTTTTTTTTCTAAAGGTAACTGTTTTTATTCGCGATATGTTGTCTTTTCGGAATATATCCATCAGAGTTCGTAGCAGCATTTCCCTCCACTCATCCGCGAGGCGCCCTAAGAGATCGCTTTATGGCACACTCATTTCCGGAGAGAATGCGATTTGCTCTTCCGCCTTTTAAAAGCCTTCGATCGCGATCCGATTCCCTTACGCGATAAATCTCACGCGCTCTCTTTCGCCCGCGAAAAAATTGCGCTCTCCGATTCGAGTTGCAGAAGATGTTCGTCGCATTCCCACGCCACCCACACGCTGCGAGGGCATCACGACCTTCTCTGCTTCCGCCCCGAACGTGCGCCGGATCGAATTTCTCTCTTCTCCGCAATCTGCCCTTCGATTGATGGGCGAGGCCGTGTGTTTCCATTAACAGCGCCGCTGGACAGATATTCTCCCGCTAATGCGCTGTCCGAGTGCCCAGGACAGCCGAGCTCTTTTGTGGTTGCGCCTTCTTACGCCTTATATGACGAGCTCTTTTGACGGCAGAAAAGTTTTTCACGTACAGTTTCAGAATTAATGGAAACGCTTTCAAATATATTAAACGAAAAGGTCTTTGGCGGTGATAGAATATTGAATTGAATGCTTTTTATGCGATTTTTGCGCAGAGATTTTTACTGATTAGGTGTTTGAAGTTTTGAATCAAAATGTCTACGTCCAGATTTTGTAGTAGTAATATCTTTTGATTTTTAATTATTCATTGATTTTACTAATTCTATTGAATAGTATTCCGGCAAATTATATCGACGAAAAATATTTTCCGCGAAAAAATCCTATGGTTATATACATCTTCTTCACGTTCACTGGCAAGAAAGGACTGATCACATACCATTAAGAAGGTGTACGAGGGAAAGATATTTTTCAGAGCAATCGTCGCTATGCTTATTAATGGTCTTCAAGAACTAGTTTCATAATTAAGTTAAATTTTTCCTTACGTATTGATTTACGAGCATTAAAGAGGATATGATTGTAAGAACCAAACTATGTCTTACTTTTTCTTATAAGAGGGATGCTGAAAGCAGAACTTTTCTTTCAACTTCAGAAAATTATGGATAAAATTGTGATAGATCAACAGATGAAGCCCAAAAGTTTGCAGAGATCAAAGTTTTAATAAGTCTACTATAGGAAGCGTTTTTTATATCACTTTCAAATTTGCTGCACAAGGAAAATTGTAATTTTGCACGTGAAGGCATGCACTGACGAAAAATCCCAAGAAAAAACGGACGTTGAAAAAGTCTGACAGGATCATAACTCGAACCTGGAGTCTTCCGCTTTCCGGGCAGATGCTTTAACCAATTAACTTCCCTACAAAGTCTCCCACAACGGATTGAGAATATGTTCTGGCTTGATAGCTTAGTTGGTCAATGAATCTGCCCGGTGTTTTCCCTTGGTATTTTTATAGTTTTTTATTTCCGTGGGTAAGTATTGATTCTACTATATCGGTAATTCCAAAGTGACACATTCGGTTATAGAGCATCCTTTCAACTCGCCCACGCTTTGCATTTTCTCGTCCACCCCCACCAAGACTGAAAACGCGATATTCCGGTCCCAGTTAATGCAGATCATGATGGTTGTTGGCGGCGACTGGACTTGAAGAGGAACGAATTCCAGTTCACACGCGGATACAACCTATTCATGCTACCAATCACCCCTTTCTTAAGGGAACTCAGCGGTGTCGCCTCACATCTCACTATTCTGACGTACACCTATTCTTTCTCCCTCATCACCACTTCATCTTCCATTGAGGGTCTACGGCTGCAATCTTGTTCCTTTCCTCTCCGCACTATTAAATATTAATCTCTCGCTTTCTTAATGTCCACTGTTCTTCGTTCTCATCCAACGCCGACTGCCCACTTCGTACATCTACTGTTAATCTCCCTTATCCTTGCTCTACTAGCAATTTAACGTCCGGAAGCCTTACGCTCTCTTTGCCGCCGTCCCTTTTTCTTCAACCGCAGCATCTTAATCGGTTGCTGTTCTTTGGATTGCCTTTCGCTGCCCACGCATGATTCCTTCCTTTCTTTAGCTTCCAACCCAATTCCTCATTCTAAAGATAACGAACCATTTCTTCGACGATGCTCTTGACGATTTCATCGAATGGGTATAAATGTTCAGGCTACTTTTTATGCGAGTCAGAAAGTTGGATAGAGAAAGATCATGTACAATTCTCATATATATATATATATGAGAATCAATCATCAAAGAATCATAAATCAATGCATTTACTTCTTTAAAAATATGTTAGGTACCGAAAATAACACTAAATAACCATTACGGCGGAATCACGATCGGTCTCAACATGTGTGATATTTATTATCGAGAAAATTTTTATTAGTGTGTGTTAAATACATTTTTTTATGAATCTTCATATGGTCAAGTCCGACCCATTTTTTGTTCTTTATTATTTCAGTCATTTATTTACTAAGCGTTATGGTGTTTAGATGCTCTATGGTCGCTTTGTTAAATCATTAAACAGTTTTCATACGTCGAAAGCTAATTTTCAAAGTCAGACAAAAAATTAATTTGCATTTGATACTGACAAATGTGTAAAAATTGCTTAAACTTAAAAAGCGCGAAAAAATCCGTGTATTTAGTAAATTTGTTTACGTGAATATGTTTCAAAGAGTAAAATTTTAGCTGAAAGTAATATTAAAAAATATATTTACTGAAATCAGTATTCTTATTCATAAGTTACTTCTCATTTATAAGTGAGTGATATTTTTATTAAGTTTTATTGAATTTAATTTATTGAAAACCTGGAAAATTCGTGCTCATTACTCGGGGATAAGGTCTTGTTGTCAAAATTATAGTAGGGTGACTGGAGGTGCTAATCCATCTTTATAATCTACAGAAAGTTTAATATATGAGGAAGTTTACCTTCTCCCTTTCCATCTTTTCATCTGAAATTTCCCATGACATGGCTGATTAATATCATGTCAGAAGTGGCTTAACTCTGACGAAGTCGTCCAACTTCTACAAAGGCTTTCATATCTCGTTCGCAAATTTCCAAGAGCACCCCTTTCTCTCGCTACTTTTTGCTCCTGCTGCTGCCCTCTTTCCACATTCTCTTTCTTACGAATTCCGCCGTTCGCTGCCTCACTGGACGTTTAATGCTCGAGACACACATCAGGGTGGGCGATGTCGTCACCCGAAAAGAATTTCAACTTCCGTAACTTAATCGCTTCATCTCCCGCTCTTATTCTCCGAACGCTTTGCATCTCTCGTCCCTTTCAGCGAAGGTGTCGGAAAGGGCGTCGCGCAAAGACGAATCGGACCTTTCGATGGCGATCTCTTTATAGATGTTCCGCCGAGATACGAGCGCACCACCCCATTTACCACACTTCCCCAATAAGAGCACTCCCACGCCTCCAACCTGTCTCCCTCGCCGCGTCTCTATAGCGGCGCCGACACAATGCGATGCACGATTTGCCTCGCTTGACGCGCATAACGGTCTTCAGGATACTGACCCAGGCGAAAAGGAGCCACTTCATATCGATTTCCGAGCATCTCCTCGCCAGCCCGTCAATCAGTCAAGTTAATCTTTTGAGCTCTCTTTGTGGATTCATAATCATCACAGTTATTTATTTGCCACCTTTTCCCGTGGTTTCAAATTAAGAGGTACTGAACAAATTTGGGCGTAATCCTTTTTGGATAAAACGGTGATAGTTATATTGGACTCATTTATTGGCATTCAGAGCGGTTCAATCCAATTATTGAAGATTTCGTTGTCAATAATTTTGGAGACATAAGCGTTAATATGCTAAATAGATTACGTAGGATGTAGAGTGAAATTTATGGAGATGAAGAAGAAATAATTGGCAAAGAATGAGGAAAATGTATCAAATTAAAAATCAAAACGAAAATATTCCAGTTTAATCCGAAACAGAGTCTATGAGATCCTATTCAACGGATGGTGAACCTTTTCTAGCAAGTGTCACATTTTCCATATTTGATTAATGTAAAGGACTTGCATGCCAATCTGGTGCCATTCAGTGAGGAGCTAATATTATCTATTTTATTATGTCTAGGAAGGGATTAACAAGTTGTAATTGACGAAAATTATCGTTAGTTATAGTTACTAATGAATATAAACCACATTCGTTACATTAAAAAGATAGTCAATACTCTTTTGCGAGTTACTTTGACACACGGGCTATAGGTTCGCCGCCTCTTTCCTATCGAAAGAAAATCAAAATATATTAATCTTAGTCGAACTCAAGTGGAACTGCGTTAGATTCGAATTAATTCGACGCAATCGGTGTGAATTGGAACTCTGGAGAACCTGTTTGTTTAAAGTTTACTTCATTAATATACAAAAACATTTTCTTATCTACCCTGCGTTGATAAAATTTTCCGAATAAAACCTGTATTTTCCGTTGTCTCTTACATGGGAAGACGAACCCATTAATAAATATTGATACAGTTATTATATACGTTAGAAATTTGAGAATTGCTCTTTTGAGACCACGATTTTTATTTGCCTTTCAAACAGAGACGAAAGTAATGGAGTCCGGGTAACCCATTCAAATAAAACTAGTCAAAACAATCGAACAGAGCTTTTGTGAGGTAAAAAGCGGGCCTGCAACCAGGGAGATTGCTGATAAGGAAGCTTTCTGAGCGAAAACTGTCCAGTAGTTGATGGAAGATGGCAGTTTTTCAGTACTCTTGCTTGATATTACTTTTGCGCTTTTTCAGGTTTTCTTTTGTCGTCCCGAAAATAACACTCTTCCGAGAAATCCTACGGCAAGCGAGATTGTAGTTTATTTCGTGACGGAAATAAATTTAACCGCCTCACTAAATTGTTGACTTCCTTACTCTTCAAGTTGAGTATCGCCACACATTATGGATACTCAGGAGTTAACTAATGTTCGCTTCACCTCTGTTATCTCATCAAAACCACAACATGAGTTAATTCATCCCCATTCTATTTGCATATAATACAGGTAAAATTTGAACCTGAGCTTGTATACTAATTTTTCATTTTATATGTTGGGAATTCTTAGAATTTTGAATTTATGTTAGCGTGCTAAGGATCCAACCGCAATATCCCGGGTTCGAATCCAGATTAATCGCTTTTTATCGGGTTTGGGAGCGGTAGTGTTTGTTCGTATATTCTACGATAATAATCTACGGTAATGTGGACTCGTACCCGGGGCATTGCGGTTGGAGCCTTACCACGTTAACACAAATTCAAAATTCTTAGAATTCCCATCACGTAAAATGATATAAAAAGGATGTTTGTGAGGTAGCTAGGAAGTATTTTAAAAATCAAATAAATAAAAAACCTCTATTTACAAAGTTGATCACAACCAAGTTTCCAGATCCTCCGAAGAAGTATTTTCACTCATTCTATAGTATTATTTCTAGAATATTACATAAAAAATTGCTGTGATTTTATGCAGATTAATCATTTACTTTATCTACCTAAATATAACGCCAAAACAAGCTCTTACAAATTAACGCTGTTTTAAATATAAAACTAGAGCTTACATTTAAGTAACATGAAAACTTGGAGATCTGTTACTATAATACAACTCATTTCATTGATCGGGTAGTGGTATTTACTTAAATTTACCATGCATTAAGTAGTATATGACTCTTAATCATTCCATTTCTTATTTCTAGGAAGTGGAATCGCTGCTAAGCGCCTGTCAGAAGGCAGGTCGTCGCCTCGTCGATGCCATGTGGGAACTAAGGGGAGAAGAAAGTGGAACTCCTTCTGGTAGCGTCGTGGGCGTCTCTGGTATCAGCACCCCTTCTGACAATGGCCAAGACCGACGCAGGAGGAGGCGCCGGAGGCGTCACTTGCAGGCACAGCATCGCCTCGTTACGAAGGCGCTATCGGACGCCACTTTGGCGCGCTTGCGTCGCGACGGCCCTGCCGCCCTGTGCAGAATAGAGGAGATGGCGAGGCTTCTTTCGGACAGCGAAGACGTCAGGTGATGAAGGGAACTGTGGGAGTTTTATTCGCTTTATTTATCAAAGAGATAAAGATGAGCAGGAACACACCCTTCTTCAATTTCAATTGATTTATACTTGAAAGAATGTTCCTCAAAGTATGCTACCTGTAAGATTCTCCCTGTATAAAGTAGTATCAAGATACTTCAGTAAAATAGTTTTAAGTAAAAGGGCAGATAATTTCGTTTTAAAATTTATTACTATAAGATTAAAATCAATATCATTAAGAAAACAGGTACCAAAATTGATCTCATAAAAAACTGTGTTCCTTTCTTTTGTACCATACACTATTTGAAATCCCAAATTAAGAATCTTTGGGGGATTTATACTAAAATTCGAAGAATATTCGATAAATAGAAACGTCAAAACGTGCCGATGTGGTCTTTTCTTGATTTGTATGCATATATCGATAAAATTACTCTCAGAAATGATGATATTGACGTGGAAATATTTTTCGCACGGCATCGTGATTCGGTGATTTTCCCAATTTATCCTCGCGTTATTAATCATTTTTTTGCAGCGCTGTTTCTCAGGGAGCGTTTAGCGTGCCTATCGTCGTGGCCATTAACGGCACTCGCTTTAACATTAGCCGTCACGACTGACTTTCATCGCAAAGGAAATTTTCGTGACATCCCAATTCATCTGCCGTCAGCGAAGTTTTTTTGCTATGCTTTCATAAACCGCGATGGAATTAACGCTACCCTTCGTAAGAGCGAAGTCGGAAAATCCCTTCATTTTGGAGCTCATTCTTTCCCCTTCTACGACACAAGAGGCCATTAATTTTTTCCTTGAGTCCGAAATTCTCGTGCGTGAAAATCTCTTTGGCCACTTCTTTCGAATGCTGTGGGGCGAAGAGCCGGACGTGACCGTCTGCCTTCATAACTGCTCTTGAAACATACACTGAAATGATGCGGGATTTGGTCAAGAAAAGGGGTGGACCCCTGGAGAGCGATTCGCTTCTTTTTCTTTGCACAAATGAGGGTTGGAAAAGAGAGAGGGTTGCAAAATGTTTCCCTTTTGAGCAATGCGAATTTTTCACGTAAGAATTATCCTCAAGAAATAATTAAATTGTAGTTCGTATCCGTGAGAGGTTGTAAATCGCTCATACGGATCGGTTTCCTCTATTAATTAAAAATTAACTGAATCTACGGATGAATATTTAGCTTGTGAGGAGCGCTTAACAGTTATTAACGTGTTTATAACACAACAATTATTAATGTGTGTTACGTTGACATTACGTGAATTAAGATTTTATTTGGCTTCTAACTCAAAGTTAGTGAAGTAATGCAATGTAAACAAACTGCATTGAATTTTATTGTACCAGGTGTTGATTGCTATTCACTCGTAATGGGATTCCAAAATTTTTACCGACCCCGATACTAATTAAATCCCCATTCTGGCAGTCTTTGAAATTCATTACTTTAATTATTGCTTGTTTGGGAAACAAATACTTAATGAACAAGTTATATTTATCAATAAAACATTTAGTGGAATAATAAATACAAAATCTTGTAAAACAGAGTAGGGGATATCCTTTTCATTGAAAAAGATGGGCAATAGTTCACACAGAAAAGAAAACAATTCCAATCAATTTTACAATCGTAGCTATCGTATTTAAATCTTAAAATTCGGATCAATAATATGAGATCAATTTCTTCTTATATGCTATAAGAATAATTATAATTATAAAATTATTACTAAATAAGTGAATTAAAAATGATTAAAAAGATATTAAATATAAAACTTTAATTTGGAACTGCAACCAACGAGAACTAACAGACTTTCTGGAAAGTTCGAGAATTGGATACAAGCTAAGATTCATTATTTTCGCAAGAATAAGTAAATACATTAAATACCATATTAAGGTGTAATGAAGCTCTATAGATTTTTAGTTTTACTGATAGTTCAATGAGTATTTATCTGTTTATCATTAGTGCCAGAAGATTGAATTGTGCACAATATTCTCCGATTCCAATTCCCAAAGATGTTCTGATATTCCGATTAATCGTTCCATAACTGCTATTCACTGAGTTTGAGTACAAAATCAATCCATTCGTGGGTATAAATGTTTCAGATAAACTTGAAGGATAAAAATGTATTGGCTCAAATCATTTCCTAAAATCTTATATTCTAATCCAATTTTCTAGCTAACTTATCATTAGTCGCAGGGTGAATGTGTTTTGGATTTTTATACTTATTTTACAGTATCTGTCTGTGTGGAGCTGCTCTTGAAATGAACAAACAATTACATAGCCTCATAATTAAATAAAAAGTACGATCTCTTTTGTATGAAATAGAACAGTCACCTGTCCATTCTCTATCGTAAAATCACAAATTACTTCTACGCAACAGAAAAGTTTTTTCCAAAGATAAAGAGTGCAGCCATGTCTAAAACGCGTCAACGTCAAGTCTAAAAGATCCGCCATATATTTTAGAGCAGAGCTTCGAATGACTTCCAAACACTTTCTCCGTATTCAGTGCAAAGGTCAGTATAAATGGGAGTGAATGTGTGGGAGCGGAGGAGAATTGTGGGAGAGAGCAAATGGTCTCCAGAGGTGTGCTGATTGGTAGGCAGGTAAACAGGGCCTCACCCCATTGATGCGTGAGGGACCACGTTACTTCCTGCACCTCTCCTTCCCTCCCCTCCTTCTTTCACCCACAATTCCACCCTCTGCAGGAAGGGTTTGTGGAAGGCCCGCGCCATTTACCGCTCCCCACCGAACAAAACAAGCAACGTCACCACTCCGAACGCCGCATTCGTGATCGTTTCTTCCCCTTTACGTATTCTGACGTCTCGCTCGTGATTTTTCCCATGCTGATATTCTTCTCCTGGTCTTCCTGGATTCTCCGACGGATAGGTGCGGCGTGGGCCGGGTGCGGATGCTGTTCGCCGAAGTGAGCCGCGCCGCTAGGCGATTGGAGCAGTTGGGGGAGCGGCGAAGGGAGCGACTGCGGGCATTAGCAAGGCTCAGGGCTCTTCAAGAAGAAACGGCACAGGTGAGTACTTCACTACCTGGAGCATCCACATGTCTATTAACGTAGGATACTTAACCCGGTATTATAATGTATGCTTAAAATGGACTTAACTAATGGTCCCTTTTAGGCCTGATATTATAATGGTTTGCTAGAGCATGGATATTATAACCTTCACCTTAACACGTCATTGTGATACCAAAATGTGACTAAAGTGAACATTGTAAGTATCAATTACAATACCTATATTGTTCTGAGTAAATCCTAAAATTGCACTAGATATGAATATGGACGAATACAGAAACCGTACTTTAAGAGAACAAAGAAAAAATTATTACTGAGCAGTAGTGGGTATAATTTACCTGTACAGTTTGCTTTTAAATGTAAACTATGGTTTCCGAATCAGTTAGCGAGAGTATTTTAACATCAAATGAAACTAAATATGTGTACAAATATCGAATGAATAATATATTGTGAGAAGTATTAACAAGTGGTTTAAATTTAAGATTATTAACTACAATATTTTAGTTCATCATCTTTAATTTTAATATTTATTTAGCTGGTAGGTTAATAAGCAGTTTTTATCTATTATTTTGTTTTCATCATAGCATTCTGATTAGCACCAATCTTTAGGGATACAGTGGGCGTTATTCAATCATCGGTGGTTAATTTTGATTCTTTGTTTCCATGGATAACGCGGGCAAAACTATGCTATTTTTCTTATGATTGCATTTGAAAAATATAAAATCAAATATGAAAGGAATAGGAATTATTCAGGCGAAGGAATCGACATGTAATCATAATCCCATGCAAAGCCATAACGTTTCTCTTTTTAAACCTTTTTTCATTCCTTATCGTTGCTAAATATTTTTTCCTCGACTGCTGTAACCAGGAAGTCACGCGATATTTTTCTGCAAAATATTTTCCGATGAGAATAGTGGCTTATCTTTGCATGTTTGTGTATTTTTATTGCCTCTTGCACTTCCGCTGATCCCAAAGAAATTTTCCAATGATTTTGCAAGTGAAAAATCTGGCACACCGCGTATTTTTGTATATAGGGTACTAATAACGATGCCGTGACCTCGAAAATACTGCGAGAATATGGTATTGCGTGGACTTTTCGAAATTGTCTGGAAGCAGATCGATAAATCCATTTTACCGTCTCCCATTTCACGGAGTCAACTGGAAAGGGTTCGCGTGTTTCCTCTACCAGGTGGCGTGCCGATTTTCCTCGAAAGGGGGCGATTCTTTGTCCTGACGATTCTGGTCAGTAGTGCAGAAAGAGAGTTGGAAGTGAGTGCTGAGGGTGGCAGAAACCTTTACGTTTGCTTAATTGTCTTCACCGAATTGTTGACGTTGGAGTGAATCCATGGTTTACATGCACAGAGAAGTGATTAGATGTTCTCCATGTTCTTCGATTTCATTAAGGCGTTTTACGACGATGTGATTCAGCCAGGATTTTTATTCTGCCGTGAGAAAATGGCTGTAAGTTTTCAAGTATACTTCATTTCCTGCATGTCCCTCCGCATTGCATCCTCTATCGTAAGATATTATTCCTATCCTAGTGATTTCCATACTACATAAGTACGTCAGTTCTTTGTGTCGGTGACTTTTATTTTTTCTTTTTAGGATGTGACTCTCTAGTTGTATCATTATGATTCCGATGCCAATACCTGGTTAATCGACGCGCATGTTCTTATTCAATTTTCTTTAAAAATTTTATCTTTTTAAAATTTAGTTACTACTGTCAGTAGTTCTCACTCGTTTTCCCTTCTCCCGAGTGTTTACCTGCAACGTTTCTTTTTTTCAATTTGAAAATGTTCTGTTTTAGGTTTTTTTAACCCATCTAGTGTGCCCTTCTTTTTATCGCTTTCTCTTATTTTACTCGCAAAAGGCCTTTCTTCAAATATTTAATGACAAAGGGTTAGATATTAGAAGAGCGTGCTATATGGCCGTACACAGCGGCTTGCGGTTTACGTATCTAAAGGTAAAAGACTAAGTCTCAATCTTGCTATGAAATAAAGTCGTGTTATTATTATTATCTACGATGTAACTGCCTTTGGAATAGAGTAAGCTTATCTAGGTGTGAATTATCTCCATCACATGGTATAATATCGTATGTCTTTAACATTAATATTTTCACTTTTTGGTTTTATTTGAAGGCTTTCTTAGAGAGGAATATTACCACAAAAGTATTTTGTTTGCTAAATGTGTTCGTTGCATTAAAAAATAAATCTTGGTTGCCGTGTTCCTTTCGAGCGTTTCTGAGAAAGGCATTGCAATGCCTTTCTTTCGATTCCAGCTCGCCAATTCTAAGAATTATTTTCCAAGTAAAGCTCATTTTGGAGTTATGAACCAAGTCTCATTGTTCTCAAGGTAATGTTCGCTACCGAGGGGGCTAATCACTAGCTAGACGTGCATGTTTTCGTGCGATCCAGCCTTAGCCTCTATTGTAGGCCGATCATTATCTCCTCGAGCACGTCACTTAGGAGGGAAGAGCGAACCCTGCCCTTCCACCCCCTGCGGTACATTCGGATGTCCTTCACCCATTACTTGCAAGACATCCCCCGCGGACCGGTAAAAATATTCTCAGAATACTCTTTTCTCTCAAGAAAGAGATGTCCAGTCACTCTTCAGCATTTTCTGAACTCGTTAGCCACTTTTGAACTACCTCAACTGACAGGGTATTCATTGCTTTTACCTATACGTAAAAAAATAATGGAATAGATGAGAATTTTAACGCTTGAAATGTGAATTGGAGGAGAACTTCACGGGAATAGGGATGTTATTGAGATGGTATATACTTTGGTATATACACACTCAAAGGGGTACGCCTGGAATTCCCAAGGATAAGAAAATGTGAGAAATGTTTTCACAATTTCTAATCCTTAGGTCCCTTAAATTATTTTGTTATATGAATCAGTTGAAAACATTCAGATTTAGACTCATATTCCGCAAGCCACCAGTGGCGCATGGCATGGGGTATATCAATATCAAAAACCTCACCTAATTCATTCTGTTCGTTTCCCTAAAGCTCTGCAGAAGAACGACCATCTGTTTGAACGATTATTCCATCTAACGCTTGGTCGCGTGTCAGATGTTTTACATGCAAGATAAAAGACTCGTATGTTCTGTCAAGATTTAACAAAGCTTTCAAATTGAAATTCTCTCCGATGGTTGTTCATAGCTACTTTTGAGCTATAACTCAACCCCTAGCTTCGTCTGTCTTTTTGAAACTGGAAGATTTGCGACTCGACATATTTTATCTACGCAAATGCATATCTAAAATTGGACTTGTTTTCATCTTTGCCGACAGAAATGAATCACCTAGTAGCACGTACTTCCCTGAGATTGTAGCTTATACGGCAATTCCTTTATTGCGTTATTTATGTACCCAGAAGTTTTCCTTCGTATTTCGTGCGTGTTTCCGCCTCCGCTTTACTCTTAAGATCGTATTTATCTCGGTACATCTCGGATGGCTTATCAAAGTTGAGACATTCATTTTGGGAGGGAAAATGTGAGACATTGCATTTCTCTGGTCTTTTAGTGGAGAAATATTTCGATCCCCGTGTTAGTCTGGACGATGGAAACAAAAGCGCCGACCGAGATGTGGTGCTCGCCCTCCGATCCTAAATATGTCGGTCGATTGAGGAAGGATATTAGATGGACGATATGAGTCGTAAGTGGGCTTTCTAATCCCTTTCATGTCCACCGATAAGGTCGGTCAGGGCTCGAGGAAACGTCCACACAATTCATTTCACTACTTTCGCATATACAAGGCGCCTTAGCATCCTTATTGGTCCGATTACATATTTTTAGGAAGTTATCCTTCTATCCATCTCCTTTTCGTATGATTGGAGAGATTTAAATCCCTTCCTCATTCTGGGTAAGGCCTATTGAGCTTCCAGATGCTCTGACAATTTCTTCTTATCTTCTAGACGAAAAATTAATACTCAAGACGATTCCTGTTAAGAATTTAATTTTCCGATTCCACCTAATTAATATATTGATGTAGTTGCTTAAATTATTCTGAATCGAAGAAATTCATCGCATCAAGAACTATATTCCTAACATTTTATTTTTTATTCTGCAGCACTGATCAAAAATTCAAACAATCGCAATTCTCATTACATGAGTATTACAATTACAGTAGCTCTTAAATTTTCTTCTTAAGTGCAATTTTCTCTTACATTTTTATTATTATGAATCTTGGAGGAAGTTTAATATAACCGTTGGGAAAAACAAATATGTCGTATGGGGTAGGGGAAAATTAACTCTCTGTTCGTAATAAATATTTCATGTATAATTGCTGTGAGATAAGTATTAATTGGTCTTCAGGAATAACTTTCTGTGTATATACCCTTGAATTGGTCGTAAGATTGTGGGATCAGCTTGTTTGAGACGAACTAAGATCTAAGAGAAGTTTGCGTTAGAAAGGAGCCAATTCGCAACTTTTGGTATTTCATCCATATTTAGTGAGAGAAGTTTAGCTTCAGTTTTAAATATCTGAAAATTTCATATTTCCTTATATCGTCCACGATTCTTGGGACACAAATGACGCTATGGCTGCATACTTCCTTAGCATTTATTTACCTTTTCTAAAACGACTGAAAATCATGGTTATTTTCTCCCTCACTCTCGCCATTCTCCACTCATGCTGTAGGCTTTCGATTCGCGACCATTGTATCGTTATATTAGGTGTTTGGAACATCAGAACGTTGGCATCATGTCCAAGTTACAGTACAGTATTCTTCGTTCCGTATCTGGCCGCCTTCGCAGGAAAGTTTTCGCTCGGTTCCATTCCTCTATCATTTCATCGTCAATATTCCACCACGCCCTTACTCCGTATGCAGATCGTTTAGCGGTAAACATATCTCACATTTATAACTTCCTTCTGCTGTCGTTATTCCTCAGCGAAGGAAGTTGTTGCCCTGTCCTCGGCTACACTAACAATTCCGTGTCCCCGGAAGCGAATGGCTACGCGGAGTGCGTAGGCGTCGTGAATGAGAAACATCGTCTAATGCGTACACCTCTTTCCATTTCGTACGGGTGCCGACCGACTCGTGGGTGTCGAGAGCGCCTCTCCCGCAGTCTTTTATTCCCGGTTTCTTTTACTTTGATCACCTTTTATCCCCAAGACACCGCCCCTTCCACCTCTTACCTTTCCCTGCTTTTACTCCCGGACACAAAAATGCATCTCTCGGACAAACCGTCTCGGCTTTCAACTGCCTTTTACTCTTTTCTAACAGGAAGGGCTCTTTTCTTCAACACGTTTCCAGATAGATTCCGATAAACTCAGATAACTTATTAGGTAGGTTGGAGGTAATCCAAATTTGTTGTCTTTTTCGGGTTTTACTGATATGTAGTTTATCAGAAAGATTCATTACGAAGTCAATTTAAAGTATCGTTGACGCGGAACTTCTCCTTGTAATGTTTGTAGGATTTGGTTACTTGAAATGGAAAAGGATCGCTAAATCATTTGTACCTCAATAGTGGATGCAATGGACATAATGAGATAGAGGATTTTTGAAATTAACATATTAACTATTGCGAGGAAATTTGATTTTTATGTATGGCATTGCATTTAATTATTCTTAGATTTTCTCTTAAGTATAAAGGTAACATTCGAGTGAGATGGTAGAAGGGCGGTCAAGGAGACGTTTGCGTATACGAGATATAGTGGGGTCAGCCGATAGGACATTGAGGCTATGTAACCGCGTTCTTAGAGGCAGTCAGTCGTGTGTCAAAGAGGTAGCTTCTTTTTCACTAGTTCGCCCGTTACCGAGTACGGCTGCGCGGTGTGGAATCTGCAAGATAAGGGTTTGATTTTGGAACTAGAGCGCGTACAACGTAGAGCGGCTCGTTTCGTTAAGGGAGACTACAAGTTCGACAGCAGTGTATCAGATATGATTAAATCACTCGGCTGGAACTCTCTTGACGATAGAAGACTCGAGTTAAGGCACAGTTTGTTTGAGAAATTCCTTAGTAGTGACTTACATGACGAAATATGCGACATAGTGATTCCTGCGCATAGCTAACGCAATTTTCGAGACCAGACGTCGAAAAAATTTCGTGAGATTATTGCACGAACGAATAGTTATTATTGGTCTCTTTTTCCAGCTAGTATTAGACGCGTAAATAGGATGAATAATTAGGGACTTTGGTGTATTAACACCCCCTGCCATACGGCGGTTTGCGGGGTATTTATGTAAATGTAAATAAATGTATGAAAGATCAAACAACAAATCAGTGGATGCTCTGAATGTCTGAAATATTTCAAATCAGAATAATTCCCTCGGGAATTCCTACTATGAAGATTTTTTGTAAAATGTTACCAAAATATACTACTTACCCTTTAAGAGGATATTATCGTCATTTTACCGTTTCCTTCCAAAATCCTTCTAAATTGCTAATCACGTTGCATTCGAGAATTTACACATTACGCTATTGTGTCACAGTTCATGGCAGTGATTAAATGAAAGCTGCTGAGGTATGAATAATACTGAATTAGGCATTCAATTCGATCGCTTCTAGCTACATGTTTTGGAGAGTGCTATTCATAGGGCAATTGTGCTAACCTTACATGACCTTGATGCACTTGCTCTGCTGTGGTACTCTGATAATATGAAAGCTATTGCGGTATGAGCGATGCTGAATAATACAATTCTCATTCGCTTCTCTTTAGTGAGTGCTACGACAGGTTGCTGTAGAGAGGCCCATTCTGTTCCTCTTACGATGACATTCTGGCTCAAAGCAAAGGCAAACTACCTCACTCCTCATCCTGTCCATTAAGCTGATTCCCTCTCCAAAGCAATTGGATAGGTGGAGATCGAAACCGGCCTACGGACTTACTATACTGCAAGAACACGTCAGAATATGTAATCAAGAAAAGACGAAAAATGAGGAAAAGTACTTCAACTGCCTCCTCTCACCGCGATTTCTTTTCGTGTTTGGCTCATTCCACACTTGCAACTCGCGCGTACTCCCTCTTACTCCAGAAAGTGTTCCCTCGATTTGCCACGCGGGAAACGTGCGAATAGCCCACGTGCGGTGTCAACTTCCGTGGTCAACACTCGCTTTCGTTCCCTCCTTTCCATTCAGATTACTTTTCCTTTTTGGCGAGACAGTGGCTGATGGCACATCAACAGAGGCTGTTATCGCTTCTCACAACTGAGCTCTCAAATGATATTTTATGTCGAATATTTCCGTTATGACTTTCTGTTGCTAGATCCCTTTCACTGTTTATCATTACCGATTACAAGCATTTATATTAATACAATTTAGTGGAATTTCGTCTCCGTATCATAACGATCTGTAGAGGATCAATTTAATCCGAATTTCTCCACATTTTCCGGATGTCTTATCCGATGATAGTCTATCCTAAAGTGTTAGCCTGAAAATCACTTAATGAATTATTCACCGAAAATTCGCTATTAATTTGAAAATCATTCCCTCTGTTTTACATTTTTGATTCCACAATTCTATTAGTATTATTTCCAATAATATTGGAAAGGTGTTCCCTCCAAAGATATCTCAAGTGTCTACGACTATTATCTTAAGGAATTTCTCAAACTGGAGTGATTTATTGTTTAATTATATCTGGAAGGAATTGGACTCGCAAATTCAGCGAATATCATCAGCTTTATTGGTAAGACATTTCAGTGACGCTTGACCACATCAATTTTATTGGTAAGGTTTGTAATCTCATGAGTAAATTTAGAGCGTTTTAATTTTAAATACATATCAGATTTCCAGCTAGATTTATTTTATAGTTTTACGAATTTAAATTTTCAAATGCTTTGGCTTCATATTTTGTTTACTTCAAACGCTAAACCGCGTCAGTAGCCGAGAATTTGATGTGGGGATCATTTTGGAGGATGGAGGAAGAAGTTGAATTTGGGTCAATCCTCGTTTACCAGTCTTTTTGGGTGAAGAAAACCATTAACATACTGTTGGGCCCCTTTTTATTTTCCAGCTTTCGTCTCCTCTCTGAAATTTCCATATCCAACGGCAATTTTTCCATTGACTCTTTCCATAATTTAGTGCATTCCTTCCTTCTCGACTATGAGGTGGAGAGGGCGGCGTACCACTGAACTTAAGAGTACTTGCAGAGAATGGGTCTGCAACAGACAGCAATTTGATGCAAAGGTGCTGATGGATAAAATGCATAATGGTATCGAATGTGAGTTAAGGGCGAGGTCTAGCGGTGGTGCCCCTTGAGGCCGGGTTCCCACGTTCTCCAAGGATGTGGGATGAGGGACTTCGTGACGAGGCGGATGTCTGCGGATTGAAAAGGAAGAGAGAGGGAAAGCGCGGATGAGGAGCTGGGAGATGGAAGAGTTGGGTGAAAGGGAGGACTATTGCATTGGGGTTCGGCACTCATGTTCTTTATCAACAACAGGTGCATTCTGACATTGACATGGGTATTCTTACAGCAAAGTGAAATGTGATTTTCTTCCGAGAGAGGAATTTTTTGTGTCGCTAAATACCTAAAGTTTATTGGCAATGTCGTAGTAGTGCTGAACTATAACGATCCTCAGCTTTCTTTGGTAAACGCGTACTTTGAAGACCCTCATAATTTTCTGATTAGTTCTTAGTGGGTATCACAATCCCTTGGTCACCGTTGTATTTTTAAGGATACACTGCCTATTTAAGCTAGGGGTATACCCCAGTGGGCGATGCGGTATTAGCTATGATTGGGATTCAGGGGTTGCACACGTTGTACATATCTTGTTGCAATTTACATTAACATTAGATTTTAGATTCATGCCCCGCAAGCAACTAGTGGCGTATGGCAGAGGGTGCATCAACACCAAAACCTAACCTAATCCATCCTATTCCCATCACTGTTAATAGCCAGTATGCTGAGAAGGTGCAAAATGACCTCAGCTGTCGAGGCACCTATCAAAACTACTACTACAACTGCTTTTCTAATGCTCTGCGGAAAAAACGACCAGAAATATTTGGCAGGCCTCGGTGGCGTAGGTCAGCGTGCTAACTTCGCAATGCCGAGGTCCCGGGCTCGAATCCTGGTCAGGGCATGGTTGTTTGTGTTCGTGTTTACTAGATTTATTGCGAGAGTGGTGTCAATAGACTAAAATTCGACTAAATGTCATATATTATAAATAACTAACATTATTAATATTATAAATAACTATCGCGTTTTAGCGATTATTTTCTTTTAACGCTTGGTCGTCGCCTTTCAAAGATCACACTCATCGTTTACCGGTCTTCAACTTCTAAAAATTATGAATCGATGAATTTGTCGAAAAGCTTCCGTCGGTAATCTGATCTTCTCACTTGAAGCGAATTCCACTTCTAATTTATCGAACACTTTTTTTGCATTTAAAATACTATGCTGGTTCACTTTTTTGGGTAAATTCTAATCAGTATTTGCTATTTCCACTTAATTTATCAAGAGTTTGTATAGAAAATTGTGTAGAACCTTTCAGAAAGAACACTCTAGAGCGCCATATGGAATTGATTATAACAGTGGACCGCAGGTTGTCTTGGCGATAAGATTTGGATAATATTAGGCATAAATTTTTTTCCTGTAAAATTTATTCTATAATTTAATCACTGAGAATCTATTTCGATCAGTGGTAATGAGCTTACCTAGAGAGCTGGAAACTGCACAGTAATGATTCTATTATTTGACATAAATGTTCTAAACGACGGAAAAATCGGTCAATTAAAAATGAACGGCGTACTGCCACAAGAACGGAGGAAGGAGTAAAATAATGTGTTTCTGTAGTCATTGTCTTCGTCCACGACGGAGAAAACAAGAATTCGTAGCGAAGGGAAGGCGATTAAATACCAGTTGACCCAAAACTTCTCTCTTTTTACGAGTTTTTTCCGAGGCGGATCGACCTTCGCTACGTGCGATTTTAACCTTCCATTTCAAAGAGTCATTTCCTGAAATATACTATCTTCAAAACGCGTTCGAGGAAAGTGTAACGGGCTTGCTTGTGGAGAAATTGGAGGGAAATGTGCGAAGAAAACTCTCGGACGCCGGCTCTTATTACAGTTTAGAAAGAGGGAGATGAGCAATTTTCCCTCTTCGGAACTGAGGAGTAGAAAAAAGGAATGGTGGACATTGAGTAGGAAGATGATACGTCCGACCATGAGGTTCAGTATTTTGGGACGCTGAGTTTGGTGGAAAGCAGCAGGATGAGTCTGATTAACTGGGGGAATCTTCTAAATCATCAGTCTCCGAGAAGGGGTTGTCTCTCCTTTCTCGCATCGTCTAACACAAATGGAGTCGAAGATGCGAATGATACGGGTGTTTAACGCGCGAGGAAGATCACGAGCTCGCGTCTACGAAATGCGCGAGAAAAAACGGAGTAGCCGTGATTGATGAAGGGCTAAAATTTTAGGTTGCCAAGTAGCTATCCAGTTGTTTGCCGAGTTGTGACTCAGACCTCTCTCCTCACTTCAATTTCTCCAACCACTCTTGCATCGCTCTGGGTGTCTGGCGAATCCCCCGTCTCCCTTTTCCTCGATGTTGCGATCTTCAAAGATTATGATTTTCTATTACTTTTCTCCTTGAGGTTTTAGAAAAACAAGTTATACATACTTCTTCGGTAAAAGATGATACGCCTGTTTGATGTCGTGATTCATTAGCGATCTACGATCTGAATTAGAAGG
Source organism: Ladona fulva (assembly GCA_000376725.2). Classification (NCBI taxonomy): domain Eukaryota; kingdom Metazoa; phylum Arthropoda; class Insecta; order Odonata; family Libellulidae; genus Ladona; species Ladona fulva. The sequence continues at coordinate 267,758 of KZ308503.1, forward strand.
AACTTATCTGAATCCATTTCCGGTTGGAGAGAATGATCAGGATGATGGGACATTGATGAAACGTTGAAAATGATAACTTTCCGTTTTTGTTTATGACTTTGTTAGCCAACTACAAAAAGGGTTATGCAAACGCATACATCTGGCAAAGTTGCGTTCTTGAGTCTCAATTAATGGTAATCCTTGTCCTCTTAATTCCACCTCGTGATATATCTTTGCCTTGCTGAATGCGCGAAGTATTATTCATTATCGTGAATTTATAAATTCTTTCCACTTTATAAGAGGTTAATTTGTTCTATTTTTGAATAATGGTTTCACTTAAGCATACTGTTTTATTTAAAAATGAACCGACAAATACCGTTCGTAATACTTATTAATTAAGAAATACTCCTTCCCGTATTTATATTCATTTTCGCAACCTGGTCTAGTTGGAAAAAACCAAGCGTGATAAGTGGAGAACAGTATCTGTGCGTTTTCTTCCTGACCAGCACAATACGGTTCCAAAGTCCCGTAGTAAAGATTGAGGGCTTAGGTCACTGGTCATGAGATAGCCCTATCCAACCTCGGACGTTGAAGTCTCCCACCATTAGGTCGCATCGTGACTTCATTCTTCTACCGCTTTTCTTTTTCTTCCGCGGGAAACACGCCTTCTCTTAAGCTGCTTCAGAAGAGGCGGCATCTCAGTCTTCTCCTGGGCCGTGGATAGAATAGGATGATGAGGGAGGTAGTTTAGGACCAAAGCTTTCTCTCTGCTGACCGACCTCAAACTTCCTTACCGTCAGCCCGAAAAGTATTTCTGTTCTGTTGCATTAATCACGTTGAAAATCTACGATTTTGATTTTCGGGCGTCTGAAAACATTTGTCTCTAAAATGGGTTCTCATAATGATTCGTTATCGCAGCTTTCTCGGAAGAAGTTTAATGCTTGGGCAATTTACCCGTTTCATTTCGTCTGACGATCTTCGCTATCGTAGTATACTGGAGTGAGTGTTAAATTATGTGTTAATTTTCAGTGTGGTTTCATGAAAATTATAGCTTTCTGCTTTGAGAATAAATTCTTTTTTATTAGTCATGCTATAATGGTGGGCTTTATTCTATGGTAATTATTGAACTTCGAGACTCTTAAAGTATGTATCATTAGAATGCTATGAATATTTTAGAGATGATTTAACGTTTATACTACTGCGTACTGTTTAATTCACAAAGCGATAGTTTGTGATTTACCATACAGTTTAAACAAATAAATTAGATTTAAAATTGTTGGCATTTGCATACTCTATAACCTCTACTGTAACTGCCTAAATTGGTTGTTCTGAACGCGCATGTTTTCTGGTTCTAAGAAAGAGTAATATCTTATAATTAATACTTATAATACTCTTTTGATTAGCAGCGTCTTTTAACATTAATTTTTTAATAGGTTGCCATTTATGAGCATATTTGGACCTTCATCTCTATACTTTTGTATTAACCATAAGACCACAGTAAATGATGTAATCTTCATGTCTATATGCTTTGTAGATAACGCGTTCCTTTTGTGGAATAGATTTAAGATTCATTGCAACAAGGTGTTCATTTATAAAGTAATCGTGTATATAAGTTTGACAGAGAAAGCCAATTGTAGTAGTGCCTATCAGTTTCGAAAAGAAATATGTATGAATATTGCTAGATGCTCTTTATTTCTCTTTCTTTATTTTCATAGTTTATACTGAGAAAGCAAAAAGGGAATGCTCAGAAGGCATTGCTCTCTGCCGCACCCTCTTCTTTTTATAGAGCAAATCGAAAGCGGATGCTCTTTTCTTATTCTACAATTTGATTGACGTGACGTGAAAAAGAGAATGATCAGCAAGATACAATGATAACAATGGAGTTTGAAATAAAGACATCTACCACCTACTCGTGTATATTTACCTTTTACTTAGTCATTTTTACGCAGTCCTTTATCAGTTCCTCTTATTATCGTCTTCCTCGATTAAAATTGAGTATCGAATGTTATTCACAGATTTTAAGAATAATAGATAAAAATAAGACAAATTGACTGATTGTCTGATTCTTCAGAAACAATTTGAGGAATTACAAACAGATTTATCTCTTACTGAGAGACCAAACTTTTGCTTCGTTGTGTATGCGAGTATTCCTACCTTAAAACTATGTCTCGAAGCGTTTTCAGTCTAAAAGGAGAGAAACTGCAGGACTATCAAACAACTGTGTTCGGGAGTGAATCGGAAAGTGTGTTAATTGAAGGTTGGATTCACATGCACTAGATAATTAGAATATCATTTACGCGCTATCCATATTTGCATTCTCTTTTCGCAGAATACTAGTCAACTTACTCGTAACGAAAACGTTTATCGCCATCCTCAACGAGTTTGGAGTGATGGAATTCGTGGTTTTTAGGAGTAAATTCAGCTGACTGACGATTTACTTTGTGGTATTCTATGACGGTAGGAAAATAAAACAGGAACCACTTTTCTCTTCGATACTAGTTCCTATTTTGCAAAATTTTTCTTTATGTTAGAATAGGATCTAGTTACTTAGAGAAAAATTGTTCCTATCTTATTTTCCAACCGGTTTTTAACAGATCAAATGTCGCTTCATCAATGCGTCAATTTTCGAAACTAATTCAATTCTTTCATTGTTTGAACGTTAATGAAAAGGACAGATCTTTGAACGAATCTCGGTGATTTCCCCACTGGAAGACTGATCATCATCAGTGCAACTGAAATTTTAGTGACTCTGCAATGGCGGACTGCGACTTGCGTTGTTAACATTCTTTTAAAACTTTTCCCCTAATTTTGGCGAAAGTAAACAATTGCCCGTACCTTCAAAGGGAAAGTGACCGGAATTGAGGAATTAATTTTTTCTTTAGACTTCTGATTTTATGTTTACGTAATTATTTCTACGAGTATTTCTTTTATCTTAAGCAACAGTGTGCAGGCCTTGCATCCGTAACATGCCTTTTTTAACATATCTCGACTTTATATAATCAATACATACACAGTAATATATATCGTACAATACATTAACATTTTCAGGTAACTACAAATTTAGCCTTTGAATAGATTATCTTTGTTAGATATGATTAAATTGAATATGAATTTTTAAAAAGAGATTTGTCATATTTTTCTGTATGATTTTTATTATTGCCCGCGTCACATTCCGTCCCTCAACGTCCTTCAACTGTCACAACCTCAAAGCTTGTTAAGATTGACCGCCAAATGCTACGCTAACAACGAAACCTAATAAACCGAGGACACCTACCTCGAAAGAATTCGCCCATCGCTATCACATCGGGAAACTTACGTGCAATGAAACCATACGTGCGCGAGAAAATTTCGGAATAATTCTTCGGTATTCATCATGAGATATCCAGATTCGCAGGAGGCTCCGGAAAACCGCCTAGGAGCGCTTTCCGAGTATAGTTACTCCATAGTTTGGCCGCAGGAGGCTAGATCTTATCCTCTGACGTATTCTCGGGCGCATTAATTCGAAAGTACACGCTGGCGTGCGCGGGTGGCCGCTAAGTGGGATCGTGCTCTTTGAGAGGGGAAGTTAGGGAAACAACCAGCGCACCCGAACCTCGTGATTCCGCTAGAGAAGAGTTACATGAGTCTGGTTTTCCGCATCCAACGGGCTCTCCGTCCTAGGACCACCCACGATTCGGCCTCCGCTTCCCTCTTCTGTGTCCCCCCGCGAGAGAGAAGACTTCGCGGACCGCGTTCGCTCCACTTACAGGTGTAAAGCGGATATTACAGCGCGGGTGGGCCGCTGGAACTTTTTGGTCGTCTCGGACGGATTTCAACTCTCCACAAAGAACAATGAGCATCTCAGAGGCGGTGGGTGAAATATACCTCATTCGCTCTTGGAGATTCATCTCTTGCCCTCGGCATGAAAAATGCTTGATTATATGCGACGTAACTTTTGATATCAATTTCATTTTCATATGTGCAGACCGGAGCAGTATTATTATCGCGGGCTCAAGATTTTCCCTAATTGCGGCATCCATATTGCCAATCATCTATCGACTGGTAAATCGATCCTTGTTGAAATGTTTCTACTTATTTTCCGGATTTATTTTTGTCTAAATTCAAAATTTTTCTTTCCTGTAAGATTAATTGCTATGTATAAAGAAGTGATCCTGCTTTTGTAGCTTCAGGAAAAATTACGAGGGAAGGTTTCAATGTTTGTAAGAAAAAACATTTCCCTTATGGTAGAAACGAAGCTAATTAAGGCATTTGCTGTTCATCCTTTCAGTTTTGGAGTTTACTTTCTACTTGACTACTCTACAGGAGAGGAAAAAATCCGATTTTCTTTTTGGTTCCGACAAATTCACAGCAGTTCGATCGGTAGATCAACTTTACTCAGTGTTAACTCGCGTGGTGACATTTGCCTCTCCAATTTGGAGAATGCTGAATATTTGCGCTTATATTGCATATATCGTATCGATTGACACGTACTTTGTCGTAAACATCGGAGAATAAATTGCGAGTCTCCTTCGGAAGAGGCGCGAGTGTGGCGTACGGTTTCCAAGTCGCCGAGAAGTCGTTTGTCTAAACATCGCTCTTCGCAGTGCACCTATTTAAACTCGAAGTGCACATCTCTAACAGGTGATCTCTTCGCATCTTCTTTAAGGATTTCTCACGCTCAGGCGAAACGCAATTCGCGGAATTGAGCGCAACTTCAGAAACCTTCGTCCGATTTTTTGTACAAGTTTTTCCTTCTGCGCTCTTTTTTTCTCATTCTCTGAAATTTCTCGCTCTTGAAAAAGGCGACGCGGGGAAATTTCGTGTGGCTCGTTAAGGTATGAGTGCATGAGTCAGAGTTTTCAATTTTATAAGGAAGTAGTGAGAATGCAGATCGGCTGAGATGCGTGAGTATTTTGTCAATGAGCTTTGGGAAAAAGAAGAGGCTGATCTGGATGCGCGGAAGCGGAAGCCAGGTTCAGCGAAGAGGGACAGGCTAGTCAGAAAAGGCGAAGTTAGCCTCACTTTAAGGCTGAATGCGGTGAGTCACCAGTCTTCTTGAATATTCATTAGGAGAAATGACAAACGCTATTATGTCACAGACGTTTTATCCACGCCATTGGAGTTTAGGGAATGACAAGTGATGGATCTTTTTCCAACGAAGTTAACTTCTCGAGTGATTTTCTGTTCTTCTGAGCTTCTGGGACAAACATTTTTGCTTAGTTTGTTTTCTTAATGTTCTGATTTCTTTTTAGGAATTCATTGTTTTTGAAAGTTTAATTTCTCTTTGACTTAAGTCAACCTGAAATTTCTCTTACTGACAAGAACCATAACCCTCTACCATATATATTTCGGTAATACCAATTTTGTACTTGGCAGCACCAATTTAGCTGCTTGATGTACTCAGTGGAATCTCTTATTTAATATCCATCATCCATAAATTTTAACTAAGCTAATAGTGCGTAAACATGGCAATTTAATAAATACTGTGTATCTGTACATACCATTACTGTGCAAAAGTTAGCAATTCCCTTTCCTTTCACAATAAACTAAACTTCCTCTAAATTATCATAAAATATTAATGGAAAAACTAAATAGTTCTGTTTCTTCCTATTTAGTAGACCTACCGGTGTATAGTCCGTTATCTGCAAAGGTATAATTCCCCATATTTCTTGGACTGTCTTTTATAACCGCCGCGAGTCTGGCAGTCTCTTTAATGACGGTCGTTGCTTTAACAGAAATTACGAAGTGAAATTGGCAAGTATGAAGGTCATTGGCCTTGGAATTAGAGACATCCCTAGGGAAGGTCGTGATGGAACCCTTGGGACCTCCGTGATAACTTGCGGAACCCAATCCTGCAACGGCAATTCTTCCTCCTCCCACCTTTCTCTCTCACCTCTTTGCCAACGTCTGCCCTTGGGTACTTTCACTCCCAAATTCTGACACTCCCTTGGCGGTCTCTCCCGCAGGCACAGTTTCATGATTATTGTGTTCGTGAGTCCTTTTGGCTAATGACTGCTTAGAGGACAGCGCAGTTCAACGTCTTCCTCTAAATCCAACGCCGGTAAAGAGAAAATGGCTGAGTTAGGAATTGGGTAAATTCACGACAAAGCCATCGATATTCGAATACATATTTCTGAATATTCGATTAGCGATTGGTTCTTCTGTCGTCCATCTTTTCCAAGCGTGTTATTTGGGAGATTTACATATGCGGCGTTCTTTCCACGTCGATGATTCTTAACCATGCAATCTGTCCGACTGTTGAATCGTAGGGTATCCGCGTGGAAATCATTTGCTTTCATGATCAAAACCTAAACTTTGCTTCGTTTGTGAAATGTTTGCCATCTGTATTGTGGAAATATGGCTCTGGCATATAGCTAATGACGTATTACGGAAATAGTTTCAATACAATAATCGAAGTGAAAAATGAAGTGTCATTAAACATTATTCCCTTTCATATGTTTTCCATAAAACAGTGCGTTTGACACTGATATTCTATACCAGAACTATAATAATAATATTAATGATACGTCTTCATAGAAGGGCGAGATTGAGAACTACGTTGTAGACAATGAAGATTAAAGGGAGATCAATGGAAAAATTTGCATATATCGTATTATATTTGCGGAAGTTCTGATTTTTACTTCACAAGAATATCTCCTCGGTCCTTCCGTAATACCATGCTGCTGTATTCATTGGGAAGGGAAACTATCATTTTTTTGGAGGTGGACTCTAAGAAAGGAAACTTATGTACAAAAAGGAAACCATAGACTTTCTTGAGCATTCAAAACGGAGTTTTCTTAATTTCCGCAGTGAAATTTCCCCTACATAGCAGTTGATTTTTTGCGTTCCTCAGAAGGCTTTGCAGTGTGATTCGATTCGCGGTTTTAATTTTTTATACTTCCGAGAGACTTCTTTATGATCGGCTTTCGCTTACCGATGATACTGTAGTGGCTCAGCGAGAGTTGCACTTCAAAATGACATGGAAATTATCTTTGGTTGTCTGTACCGTTGACGGATAAACAAGGTCATCGTTAACATTTTTTGCTGTGATCTGTTACCAGCGTCTCCCTACTTTCATTTTTGGACAGAACAAGTTGATGAATGCTTTCTTGGAGATAATAGTTCTGTATAGCAATTTAAAGTAATTCTTTCTTTGAGTACAAACGCCGAAACGACTATTGGGATTGTTTCTTTGGCTAGACGTCTTTCTGAGAAAGTATTGAAGAATATCATGGAAAACGCAATTAATTTCACTTGGTTTCATCAAAGCTATCTCAGAGGATTTTTAATGCATGATATACAGCTTTTTCTGGTGCAAAACAAAAATTTCGGTCGGAAATTTTTGCTACAAAAAAAGGTTATCATATTTCCCTAATTTTAATATTCTGTGATGCTTTCCTATTTTCTCAAAATTGCCATTTTTGGATGTTTCATAACATCGAACACGAATTTTTGACTGGAAATACGCTATAGCTTCCCGTTGTCTCATTTCACGGCATACTCTTCTATTTAGGTGCTGATTCGAAAATTCTATGACGAAAAACGTGCGCAACCACTTCTATTTTCGAAATTTCTCTTTCTTGGACTCACCGGTTTTTCTTGAAATTCTCAACCCTAATCTTTCTGGTGTGTGCTACGGGAAATCCGAACATGCAACATCATCTTCTTTTATGTATTGCGGTGACGGAAGCGACAAAGGGACTGGTGAACGGGAGGTGTCGTGAACGGTCACATCGCCGCGACGAGTTCTGAAAAGAAAAAGGCGCCGCGTCGTGATCACGTCCTGAGATTCCAGAATCGGTCCCATTCCGTCGCCACTCCTCTTTCTTTGTTGCCTTAGAATCCAATGCGGCGCTATTTCCATGGTCACTGACCGAAGAACGTCAGTCTTCGTCGCTTAAGTGTGATCGCTTCCGCCCACCCCCAATGATAAAGTGTAACACCAATGTTCTTCCACCAGTTCCAATGAAATGGCAAATAACGGCAGCGCGGTATGTTTCCAGTAAGGTAGAATGGTTGTTTTTCGTGTTCGATCATGATCGGAGCATTATTTATTCGTATATGAAACCTCGATATCGTGGATCATAATTGTGTCCTTAATTTTCGCGTGTTTTAAATAATCCAAATTTCGAATTTCCTTAAACGGTCAATTTATTAGCTATCTGAATTTACTTAACAACTCCATGGAGAGTTTCTGTTCCATTGGTTCGTTACATACTGAGGTGGAATGAAATGAAACAATTACTTGTCCGATTTGGCGTTATTTTCTTTTTCTCCCAGAGATCTCCTTCCATCAATTAATCTCTGTTCGAGTCCGCTACGGGCAGAACAGAAATGGATGTGCATACGTTCTTCTCCTCTCCAATTTCTTCGCCATCAAACGTATCTCCTCCTCACAGTAGCTCTTCCGAGCTGCATTTTCTCAAGTCTCAATCTTTGAATCTCTGACACATACTTTCTCATCCATTCGTTATGTACTTGGAAAAAAGAATCTATGGTGATTTCAACGACCAATGTGTCGAATTCTCTCTGATTACTTACAAGGCAACCAATCTGTATCCACTTATATTTAGTAGTGAATTATAGACCCTATTGTCTCGTCATTTGTTTTATTTTCTGAAATATTTGAAACTATCTCAATATATAAAATAGAGTATGTCCTCACGGATTGCATTCCTTTTTTCCTTCCACCTTCAAGTACTCAATTTACAAATATTTCGATTAACGATTCTTGATATGTTATATAAAGTGTGAAGCAGTTTGTTTTCAAAATGAATTATTTACTAAGTTTTGAACTTTTAACTGTTCATATGAAATGCTTTCATACTTTAAAATATTAGATTATTTCACTCCCTTTCCTGGTGGTTTTGCGCTGTAAGTAAAAATGTGGAAACATCAGTAGGTATAATATGAATTTCTATGAATCTGTTTGGAAAATAAATTAAATTGGACGTCATTAATTACTTTTTCATTGCTTTTTATGTCAACTTTTCATCTATTTTATTTCATGATTATTATTTTCCTTCATTTTTTGCAAACCTGAGCTCTTCTTTTGGCATTATTTCTTTAATTTTTTAACTCTCGCCACCTCATATATTTTGTTCCCTTCGAATTATCAGCTTGAGTTCCAAGAATGGCGTGAACATGCCGAAGTTTATTTGGTTGGTTAAAATAAAAGTATTTATCACTCCCGCTTCCTCATTGTTGCCCTGGAACTTTCATGCTCCTGCTGGTATTAAAAACGAGTTTGTTTCCAAAATAATCGGGACCTGATGGATAATTACGATTTCGAAGTAACAGCTAATCCTACTCGAGGTTTCACAGAATCTGCGTCGTCTCCGAAAATCTATGGGCGGCGTCGAATGTTCTTCTATAAGGCTCTCATAACCAGACTATGGTTAGAGTTGTGAGAGATTCAGAGCTGACCGCAATTTCAAGATCAGCTTTATAGTTGAAGGACTTAATAAGCTCATTGAAAAAGCGGTTTGCCGACTTTTAGTCATGCAGGCTGTCCGTGGAGGTCTCTCATTCTTCGTTTGTTTTGCTTATTTTTTGTTCGTATCCTCCAATCATACTCTCTCCCCTCGGGACAGACGAGGAATAGCCTCAGGGAAGAAAGCTGGAGTACCTCATGGGAACGCCTCTGGTGGGATTCTGAAGCACTCATCCGTTTTTCCTTCCCATTTAAATGTTTGCCCAACGATAGAAAAACTCCTTCCCTTCGTCGTTTACCACTTCAACAGGCAAATATTTCTTGTATTTTCTCGCCGCTCGGATTTTTGTAGTTTCTTTCTCGATTTCACCATCGTTACTTATTTCCTGCGACTGTTCCTTGTCATCCTGCATTCTCCTCACATTTTAGCGCAGCAGGTCTTGGAGACGATTCTTCTGCTGAACGTTGCCGTCTGCTGACATTCAATATATTGTATTTTTTTGCTGTTTCAGGGTAAATTGTAACGTTGAATGTCGGAAGAATGCCCAAAACGTTTTCCCATATTTTTTATATGCTACCTAACCTATATGTCATCTTACAGATTCTTAGCATCCAAAATACTACCATATTAAATTTACTGAGATGATATGAATACCCAATATGTGTCTCATGCCACAATTTCTCTTGAAGAAAGGTAACACCTTCATTTCTGTGCCTGGCTGTGCACTGTAAAAAAGTAAACTGCACTGTAAAATACATCCTCTTACAATGTGTAACATAAGATGTAGACGGTAGATTTGAATACCTTCAGTCGTCCCTGGTTTGAGCGCATGTTTCCATTATGTATACATTTCAATTATAATTACTATCTCTAACTCAATTTTTTACATTTAGTGATTTGTAAGATTTATGACTGTGTAACTTTCTATGATAACCTTTTACGGAGTTATTCAGAAAAATGTATTCACTACTACATGGAAATGTAATGGAAACGTAACCTCAGAGCAATAGCGGCTGTTTCAACACAATGCGACTCATACGATGATATAAATACTTTCATTGAGTGGGCCACATTCTTCTAAGCTGAACTTTAAAGACATTTGATGGAAACACGTTCTGGGAGAGAATTCACGATTTCGATGGCAGTATTTCTACTCTCGCAACCACAAAGGTTACCGCGCGCAATTACCCGCACTCGTGGGCGTTTTGTCTGCCGCGATAGGCATTTGATCATCCGCAGTGTCACAGACGCAGCGCAGCACGGCCTCATGCAGACGAAGTACGTGAGAATGCGGAGATCCTAAAATGGAAAAAGTCCCTCCATTGCTTCGTCTCTCTGAAGACGACTTTCACGAGTGACACACACGAGACTGCGTGGCAACTCGCCCGTCTTCACTTGGCGGTGTGTCGCCGGAGAGTTCACTCTTTTTCGCCGATCAATTAACTTCAGGAAAAATTTTAAGTTGTCACTGTAGCGATTTAGGGAAGCCATTCTTGAAAATCGTGAAGCAATGAGTCCGTATCATTTATTGTGTTTTGACGGTCTTCATTTGCCTACGTTAATTAACAGAGTGACTTAAAAATAAAAGAACGTGAGCGAACTTCCCAAGTGGCGAGATATTCATTTATCAATAGAGGTGTAAGAGAATTGAAGGGCTTTACCAGAAGAGTCTAGTAATTCTAGTGCTGAACAATGTTAAAAAAGAAGCTTAGAAACTTATAAAATTTAATTTTCTTCTATATGTGATCCTCAATTTCTCTCTTTTATTATCATAAGTACGTGTATAAAATATTATGTATCAAAAATTTATAATTGATTGTACTGTGTTCTGTGTAGATGTTTGTTTGTAACTATACTAGAAAAGATGTGTATCGTCCACGGAGGTTTTTGAGGGGTTTTCCTCCCGTCTTTCGGCGAATGCCGGGCAAATTTTATTATTTTCTTATGTCTCTTCGACCGTTGCCACCTGATCCGCCAACCAAATTGCAACATGATAATTAATAAATAAGTAATTCATTTGTTCTTTCAGATAGTAGAAAATGGCTTCCCAAAAGATTATCAAACATTAAATGTTTACAAATAAATGGCGCTAAGTTGAGTGAATGGCTTACGTCCGTAGGAAACGGACCAGTTAAAGTGGTTTAATCTTTTGTTTGAAATAATTTTTGAAAACTTGTTTTAATTATTTTATCTGTTTACATAGCATAAGTTACATAATGATTCGGAATTGAGTGCCCTAAATTGGAATCATTTGAATGCCTAACTTTTGTTACGCGAGAGATTTCCACCTATTTTAATTTATCGGTCGCTCCGTCGCTCTAAATGGAGCGTTCAATCACTCATTGGCATCTCAGAATCATTGGCATCCTGCCAGCAGTAGCTAACAACCGACTCATGGACGTCGCTGAGTATTTTTTGCTGAGACGTAATGCCTCGTATAGGTCGGAGAAAAATAAGGGAATTATTTGCTGGAGTTATGAATTTGCTATGCGCTTCTGTTCCTGTTTGTTAATTAAATGGCACAATAACTTGGATGCAGACAATGGTCGTGAATCGCTCTTGGTCTTCATAATGAGAGACGACAGGGTAATCTCGCGTGATGCCTCGAGTTGGCTACTTTATTACTTGATCGTAAATGAACCTCACTGTGAAAAAATTACACGGCCATCAATCACTGCTCGATTTAATTTCCGGTGATACTATTTTCCCGTTTGCGTCAAGCGATGGAAATGTTAACCGTGAGATACTTTCTTCTTGTGAGTTGTTTCCTTTAAAAGGTTAACGGACATCATTAATATTTCGGAATTTTTCAAAATTCATACCCTCAGTATTTTCCAAAGAAAAGAAGTGTATGTTATAATCGGAGATCTTGGAAAGTTTTCTATAAAAGTAGGCTGCGGATCTATTAAATCACACTTGTAAATATACCCTTGCTTATTGTCGAATGTTTAAGATTTTGATAATTTGAGAATATAAGGTATTGTATACCATTAATAATCCATTGCATGTAAATGTAAGGAAGCTTCCTTACAGCTCCATCCATGACATTACTAATATTGTTTATTTCGATAAGCTCTTGCTTCCTGACTTTAATTTATTACATTTGGATAGGCTTAAATTGCAGCAAATTATTCGTCATGTTCTCATGGATAGAATAAATTTTCTACACGAAAGTATCCCACAGAATGAAATCTTATATGATGTTTGATATGCGTCTCGACATTTCTCAAAAGCTTTTGCCTACATTCCGTATAGTTAACGTCGATGGTGGAAAACTGCAATATTACCTCCAAAATTAAGATTACTATTACATGCAGACGGCCAGTTATCATTTTCATCTATCTGTTCATATTTTTCTCTTGCTTTTATGATTAATTGATGCAATTTAATGTTGGTAAGTTCTGCGTTTCACGGCGCAGTACATTTTCAACCCCTGCTCCCATTTACCTCATCTTTTCTTTATTGGCTGTCTCCTATACTTTACCCCTGATCTATTCCCTATTTTAATCTTCCAACGCCATTCCCCTGTCCTATCCCTAACTCATACCCTATTCCTCTTCCCTTTCTCCGCATCCCTACGAGAGCGTTGACCTTCCTTCTATCGAGAGCAGCGCCGGTACATGCGAGCCTTGGAATGGGAGAGCGAGGAATAGGTGCGGGAAGATTGCCCGGATGTCGAGGACTTGTACGCAGGGAGGTTGGGGTGGGCATGTAGGAAACTAAAGGGGCGTCCCGTACGTACCTATCCGCTTGGTTGTTATTGGTGCAGGTTTCGTTGTCCTTTTTTTCCGTACACTTTTTCCTTGAAACCGCGCTTTCGCCCCGAGGGACTTCGATAGTGCGTAAGGGGTGCGGCAACACGCTACTTCGCCTTCCTTTTCCTTTAATGGAACCACCGTCGCATGCATTATGCATTTAAAGCGAGACATTTCTTAGTTCGCGGGTTAAGAGTAGTCTGTTCAAGGAAACAAATTGCCCATGAAATTGTTATACGTTTTTCTCTAGTTTTCGCTCTTTTCTTCCTTAAACCAGCTGCATTAATTGCATAAGGGATGGAATGAGATCGCTGTATCCAAGAGTAGTAGCGGTGTACCGTAACAGCGTAACTAGTGCTCGGTGATGATGAAGAGCCCTCGCCAAGACATCGATGGCAGTGCCCTACATCATCGTGTTTCACTTAGTCGCTTGTTCCCTCAGTGTTTTCAAATGGCAAAGAAACGTTCTTGGATTAAAATGTAAACAATGTTTACTCGAATTCGTAGGTTTGTCAAGAAGATCTTGGGTTTTATGTTGATTTTAATGTATAAGGAATTTTGGTAACATCTCCTTGTTTCTTTTTCGTCAATCCGTATAAACTGTTTGAAATCCGTGCCTTGAAAATTTCTCCGTCGTTTCGGTGGGTGAATGTAAGTATATACCGATGGAAAAGGTAGAGCAAATTCGTTAGAGAGCTATTTCGCGTTTCGTAATTTAACTGTACCCACGAAGATGCCGATTGCAACTTAGGATGCCGGCGAAAGCGATTAAGATCTGAAGCGATCTATTTGCACTGACTTCACCTCGAACAGGTCGATCGGGATCAATAAGTCCATTGTGGACGGAAGGAAAGGTCCATCCTCATCTCCATTGGATAATCCAATCTCACGCCACTCGATCTCGTCTGAAGCCCCTTCTTCAAACGCCCCCGCTGGCGGCGAAGTAATGAGAGAAACGTGGACATGACGGAAAGTGTAGCGCAGAAAGAATTGCGGGGGTTGAATGAGGTGACGAGGAAGATGGACTAATCTTGTGTGTGCATACGGAAAGGGAAGATTCCTTGCGTAAGGTTGGTTATCCCTTTCCAATCCGTCGAACGAAAGGTATTGAGAAAACGTAACCTGCTTGCGGTTGATACCCTTTCTAAAGCAACGCAGGAAAGGTTGTTTTAGAGAGAGGTGGATTAACGTAAGGGTTGCAGTGGTTTTCATGCAAGGAAAGAATTCAAATACTGCCATTTAGTTAAAAAGGAAAGATTAAAAAACTCTCATGTTGAGAATCTAACAACTGATTGTTTCTATTCTTCCCTACTGTAAATTAAATTGAGAATTTAGTTAACTTAAATTAGTGGTTCAACATTTAAACCGCTTTTGAAATGTATGGTTGAAAGTAAGACGTCCATATTCATCCGTACTGGGAATCGAGGGCTTAGGTGTGGTTAACAAAGCATGTAACGGAATAATCTATGGTGCGTGCGTTGATGCAGTTAATAGAACACTTTTTCGCTTCGACCGATACCGGAATCGCTCGCAATTGTTTTTTGCGCTTCTCTGAAATTAAAATCGGCGTTTCCTTACCTCGTGAGATAATTGGAATCGTATTAGTGACCGTATTTCGTCGTTCTTTGAGATCTTCTTTTTTGTCACCTCTTGAGGATCGGCAAATTGAGGTTATTTCTATCCCTCTCGTCTTCGAAGTCATTTAAGTTCGCTGTTTGGTGCAATGAATAGAGAAACGGCTCGATAGTAGGTCGATGAGGAAGGGACGCCAATCAGAGCGCCGCATTCCGAAGCGAACAAATCCTTAAACGAATCATTTCATCGCGGAAGCGTTAGAATCGCGGTGCTTCCACCATTCGACAAGGCGGATTCTCACTCGCTGAAGGGGATTCCGTTGACTCATTCACATGCGGATGTTTATTTTTCAGTTTAATGCGAATGAGAAGAGAGAGAATTACCGCATTTTAATTGCATTTGTGGGCACAGATTCGCCCATTCAGATGCGATAGCTGCACATTTCTGTCTCGGTATCGACTTATTTACCATTTTGCATCGATGACTAAAGCGGGAGAAATCGGTGAGATCTTCTCTGAAAACCAGAGCGTTAGTCGAGGATATAATGAGAAATAGGATTGTATTTTTGATTTTTCTTCTACTTTTGCATCGTAATTTTGATTTTGTTTTTTAAAATATGTTATTAAAGTGAAAATTTTCTCATCGTCAAATGTTTCGAAATGGCTATGCTTAGGAGCTCACGAAAATGCATCTGATAGGTGTTTTCTAATTCAGTGGTTTACGATACTTATTAGCCCTCCCGCTCAAGGATACATCACATTCGGTACTTGTTGATTAACCGATATTTCCTTTTGTCCGAGTGCCTTTACTACTGCCGTAATTTTTCATAGTTTAAATAAATTTAATAACCCTTACCTTTGTTGTTAATGTTCATATTCTAATTTTGCTTTTACATGTATAGTTGCGCTGTATCTTCAATCAAAGTAATCTTCTCTTCTAGAGAATATTAGACCAGTATTTTTATTTCTATCTATATCAGTATTTCCATTAAACGGGCAATTTTTAATACGTATATAACATTGCAAGTTCTGCTGTCGATCGTCCTTCCCCAGTATTAGCCACATCTGGAACATTTATGACTGGAATGATTACATTTTTGCGACTTCCAGGTTTTCCTTGTTCTTGTTTCATTTATTTGTTTGTAAAGCGGTTCTCGGTATTATATTTTTTTGCTATTCCATTCTCTGACGAGAATATTACGGAGATATCGAATTTCTTACAAATGAGTCCTTATAAATTACTAATTATACCGGAGCAAATAATTGGTTGATCATGTTTAGTAATACTGAAAGCATTTTATCGCGATCCACCAGATAAGATTTCGTCATGAAATGGATTCAAACGCAAAACTTAGTTGATGTAACAGAAACGATGATATAGGTGTAGAGAAGTAGATTAGATTTTCTCAACTGTTCAATAATTTTATAAGGCCTCGCGGCGATTTCTATTAGCAGTCGCACAGCTTGCTTCGCTGCGTTAGCTTCCAGTTAACCATAATTGCGAAGTTGCTGGGAAGGATGGTGCACCCCATAAAAATCACCTTTTGTACTCCGTAGTAAGTTCACCGAGTCGAAGGAACGTAGCCAAGTGACCCTCAATCGGGTTCAAAGGATCCATTGGTAAAGAGGTTGGCGGGATTTCCATTTACCTCTCTCACATTGCATCTCTTAGACTGCTCAACGACTAGACATTTTCTTTCTCCCCTTGTGTTACCCTTTTATTCAGATGTTCGCATTTCCCTCTCATTTTTTTTTTGTGGCGTAACTTTCGAAGATTTTAGTAGCACTTCTTCTCTGCAATCCTACCGAAGATCTAAATCCTTATAATACGCCTTTCCATCGACATTCACGAGTTTCTTCGGATGATTACAAAGAGCTGTTAACATTTTCTGTTCATAATTATATGTAACTGAATATTACGGTGGGAAATATTCCGTTTTAATTGGATCCTTAAAACGAGATATTATCTGTCTCTTACACTGACGAGTTTACCTGTACACCCATGTGATTTTTAAATTTTGGCTTCTACTAAATTTTATCTTTCCATTCTTTCCCTTTTCTAACCAGTCTTTATATTTATCAAAAGTTATTTCTATGTTCTCTAAATACATGTAAAGTAAATCTTTATATTCTTTGGAAGCTGTGCCTTAGTACAAGGCTGATAATCTTTCTGAAAAGTGTATCTTCTTTAATGCCTCCTTTAAATGCAAGTAAGTCACACCGATGTTGTTAGTATGGGTTTCGTAAGTCCTCCCGTGTGCTTGTGTGCAATAAGTTCTCGTCAGCTGTAACCGTGGCCTCCCATGTAAATGGCGAACAAGAGTGGCCACATTTCCTCCACTTATGAGGATTAATTACAAAAAATGTATCGCCGTCGATGTTTTTCTCTTACCTTTCTCCAATTAGCGGAGGCGTCCGTGCGCGATTGGAATCGACTCTCTTGGATCAGGAAAATAATTCTCGGAGAAATTTCCGAATGCCGAGAGAGAGGATTGGTTTTCTCCTCTGGTCTCATCAGGTGCGTGGCACGATAAATCCCTTCGTTAAGGATTCCTCGGCCCCCGTGCCCGCTTTTCCGCCCGGATGCCTTCGACGCCCACGTCTCCCAGGTTTGACCTCCTCCCTTTCACCGCTTTTTTCGCCATCCTCTCTCCGGAGAGTCTCCTACTAGCAGATTACGAGCCCTTAGGATGTTTCTCTACGCTCCGCCAAACTCTTTGATCCCTCCGCCTCCGGCCTCCCTCCGCCTTTAACCCTCCCCACCCTCGCTCCTTACCTCACATATTTCTCGTGCCCGATACTTTTTCACGAAATATCCCATGCGCTCGGCCGCTCCTCCCTCGGACGCGTGTTTGCTTTCTTCCCCTCCCAATATTGGCTTCTCGAGCCGTCCGACTTTCGTGTTTTCTTTATTTTTCGCGGAGCACGTACATACGAAATCCCGTCGGAGTGGAAAATGAAGGGGTTGTTCCAGCGTTTCTTCGGTTCCACGGATTCTCACACCACTTACGATACGGCGAGTGCCCCAAGCCGCAGGATGCAGCTGGTAACTCGATTCGGACTTTAAAATACCCGTTTCGCATCTTTGTTGCTTTTTCTTTTTTTTTTTGGGCGTTGTTTTATCTTTGTTGATTCGTTTTTTTAGTTCAATCCCTAGGCCGTATCTTCATTGCTCATTCGATATCAAAACACCTTATTCTAGAGTTAGCTCATTTTCACTGGCATTTCGGTCTTTATACTGCCACTCAAAGGTCATTGCCGATGTACATATGTATGCTTTACACAGTTCGTATGCAATATGTTTATTTTCGCAAAATTATAATCTTTACCGTCTTTTTAATGTTAATCAGTTATTGAAAATAGATACCTGTTTCAGTATTTATTTGATTTTCTCCTGTTACTCGGCTGCGAGAAGGTTTCGAAACAATTGATGGACTCATTAAGGAACTTAATTAATTCTGACCCTTCCTTCGGCATTAATAGATTCTTAAGTATGTTTTGTGGATGAAACATTAATTGAAATTTTCATTAAATATTGAGAAGTGTATCTTACAGTTTTATATTACGTCAGTAGTATGGCTCCTTCTCAGCTGGGCACTTGGATTGCTATCAAGTATGTTTAAGTCCCACCCAACTATTTATTAGACCATTAATTGATTTCTGAACAATGTAAAGGATTGATTTTGGAGAGGTCATCATACATTCCTCATAGAATAGGATATATAAATCTTTATGGTCACCAAGTTCCATTGTATTTTTCATATAAAGTTTATAAGAACCGGAACCTTATAACTCTGATTAAATCTTAGCCGCTATTGCTCAACAAAGTGGATCTAACGCTCATATTCTTCGTCTTAAAGATAAGAATTAAAGATATTCTTGTCATCACTCTTGTAATTTTGTTATCTTGTAACGTAAAGCAGTCACCGCCTGTTTTCATTAATCTTTCATAGAATTTGACCTTCAGGAGTTGTATATCCCCCTCGCAAATTGTGTTCCTGGATGAGTCGCCATTAATCTCAGGTTAGGCGCCTTTAGAAGTTGGCAGTTCGCTCGCTTAGCTTTTCAAATTTGAATGTATGGCGTCAGCTTAATCATTCTGCGTAAGGTTTCCTTGTGTGAATCGATTTCAGAGGAAGAGAGACCTCTTTCCTTTCCGCTGGACTACCTGCGATATCTCGGAGTTTTTCTTCTTACAAGCTACTCTTTTCACGCTTTGTTAAGCTCTAATTCCGCTTTCTCGTCTCGAATGAATCGTTCACCTAGCATTTTCAAAGTATTTTACAGAACACCTCTGCGAAGAAGTTGCTGCGCTGACATTTTGATTTCTTTAACGCTGTTACTGCTCTCATAATGGGTGACGAATGCGTAATTTATAAGTTTAGCACTCATAAATTAGAATGAACGACAATACCTCTGCTTGGTAATCGACCCTTATCTCTGCCTTTTCAATTAACCTCACACTATTAACATTACCAAAGTATCATTCTATCCATAAAATATTTGTTGTATGCACATTAAGTCAAATACCAGAAATCTACCTGTTTTGTAATTTTATTTCGAACCTGACCTCTGTGCTTGATTATTTTTAACCAGTTTGAATGTATAGCATTCATTATCCTCATTTTGCAGTCGATGCGCAGCCGCGAAGTATTCCTCTGTAATATCTAACTCAATAACGGGGAGTTATTAGCTGCCACTTTGCCCAATTCATTAAGATCGATTGATATTCTCCCAAATGAAGTTAATAAATAGATGAGGGTTCAGAGCCATAAGATGTGGCCCATCTTCTACCACTTTCTCCTTCTCGTCCCGCGCTATCAGATCCCAATCCCTTCCATGCCCTTTATCCTTTCGAAAACCGAATCATTAGCGGGATATATTGGACTCTTCCGCGTGGTTACATCTTGGATTAGCGCTCCGATGCCCTTCTAAGCAATTGACTGGCTTTTCTTCCACTCTTCGGTGCTTAATCCTTAGTAACTGGCATCTTCCTCGAAGGGAAAAGGAGTACTTTTGCAGAATTTGAGATAAACCCATCGCATGGTGGCGTAGTTTCGTGAAGTTCTTTGACACATCCCCAAGTGAAACCGGAGGAAAGAGATGACGTTTGTTAGTTACCTTACACCCTTTTCTCTGTCTAGATTAAGTAATGTTTGGTCGTAACCCCACGCGAATTGATATGGGGAAAGATAAAAACCAAGGAGAAGCAGATGAAAATTGATGGCTGTGATTGAACGTCGTGGGTAGTGTTTTCAAAGACTTGGCAAAGCAGCAAGGTTATTCAATTAAGGAGCACTAAATCATCGGAAAATCACGATCCATTCAGAATTCGCTCGATTTTTCGATGGAATACTGTATTCAGTTGGGAAATTCTGCGGGAGATCGTGGATAAGGAAGCCTCCTTCTCGTTTATTGACGCGAAGGTGTAATTGTGTCCATCAAACACCGTGATATTTATCATTTCCTTGGCTTTTCTGTTGCAGACGAATTTAAAATTTGTAGCTTTGATCATCGAGACGCGAACCGCTCAGGTAATTATAAAGGATCAGGATCCATTCCTCACAATTGAGCAGTATGTATGGAGAGTTACAAAGGATCTTCCATAATGAGCCCTGTTTACAATGACCGATATTACATGCTGGTAGAAGAGCAAATTACGGGAAATTTCGTAAGTAGCGTGTAATCGCACACCTACGGTCCTTCCGCCCTCTCTACCTATGGTCGTCAATATTTTTTTTTTCTTTATCTTTTCTTGATGTGTGTAATTCCAGATCTCTGGAAGGGCTTCCATCTTGTTTTAATCCCCTCGATGCCACATCTACCCGGCGCTATATCACTGGACTGAACACTCCCCTTCGCGAACCTGTTTTTTTCCTTCTGCATATGGAATGATTGAGTTAAATTAGTTGATGGTAATCTGAGATGACGAAATCGACGATTAGAAAATACTTTCGCGCCCTTGGCCGGAATCAGCGCCCAGGTGCCGCTGTCTCTTTCAACCAATGTCTAAATGAATATGGGAATTTATCTTGTTATTCTGTAATACTCTTGGTTCTCGTGAGATCCAAAAGCATCTTTGCGACGGAAACACACGAGAACTATATTTTAAAAGTGGATTGAAGAAGGCACGGTTGCTTTATGCTTTTCGCGGCTCCTGTCGGATGCAAAATCGTCGCAGATTTAAATATGAATAGGGTGGGCTTTTGCCGGTGAGTAAAGTTATTCCGTACTGCCTGTCCATGTATGCCACAAAAGAAAGGGTATTGATAGAAACGACGCCTAATTCTTCGAGCATCAAAGTCTCTAAGCGTCGTCGAGGATTCAGTGTGTGTGTAAAGCCACTTAGCGATCATTCGAATATTTTTTCTGAAGCTGCTTAGCAGCTCCGTTTCTATTCCTTAATGCTCTGTTTTGGCATCATATGCATACCCATAGGGGGTCAGTCTGCAGCTCTTAAATCAGACAATGGGCAGAAGTGCAGTCCTCCGGAGCCATCTATCGGTGTCCAGGGGTCGTCGGGAAGAAGTCCATCGTAGGGCCGCAGGCTGAAGAACAACGAGCGAAGGTCGGTCCTCGGGGGAAAGTGTGCCACCGATTTGATGACCCACAACACATGCAGGAAAGCGGGAGGGGAAGGGAGGGTTTTCCGAAAAAGGGAATTCGAATATTTGAATATTTGGCACACACGGCGTCCCATAAGGTTCGTGTGTACATTCCATTTTCCTCCCCTCGCAATCTAAACGCTTGGAGGGAGAATCGTTTCTTTCTTTTTGTAGTGGGTCGTCGCCGCTCAGGTTTCCTTTGTTTCGTTTTCTCGACCTCTCCCACTTTAGGACGCATTTGAATGCTTTCAGGGTTCGCCGGGAACTGGCGATTTTCCGTCGGAGACGTCGTTGGTGCGGGTGGGAGCGCGTGGCGGAGGAGGGAAACTCGGAATCTCTCGGCTTCTTTTGACCCAAAAAACTTATCGTATTGAGTTAAAATTCTGGCATCCTGCCGTTAAAATATTCGAGCTTAATTTACTAATAATCCATGCCTGATGTGGAAATCCGGTTTTCCCCGTGTTCATTGACTATATTTGCGCGGTTACTACTATACCGTTAATGATCTTTGAGTCTGCTGAAAAGAAAGGTGAGGAAGGATGTTGAAATTTTATTCTGAATACATTTTGCCCCCACCGGCCGCTTTTGCAACCATCGCGTGGTAGTGACTTAACGGTTAGAATAATTTTAGGTGTCACCTCGAAAAATATGTTTATTTCGGCTAGGTTACTGCAACGCGATACATCGGATTTTGGAGTTTGCATATTTTTGAGAACTTTTTTTTCTTAACTTTCATTATGGCGGAAACGATCTATTTGAAATACTGTTCTGTTGATTTTGTTTTTTATGCACGTCGAGTTAGCTCGTTAGAAATATCACCGATGATGCCGCGCACCATTTATCGCCATCCGCATCTCCGAGCGGCCGAAACAACCCTCGTTTTACGGAGTTATTAATCGATGCACGTATAACTCTCATAAAAAGGGATGAAGAGAGATGCTTCACTCTTCTCGCATTGCTCTCCTCTTCCTTTTAGCTACTGATGCCTGTTCTATCCGTTCTTATCCGGATACATGTTATCGTATTCTAGTACCTGCGTACAGAATTCTTCTTTCCTGACTGCTTCCTACAACGAAATATTTAACGTTTGATTAAAGAGTAAATTTGATGGCAGTGGCGCGCCGATAAGAGAAGATCAGTTTAAAAGCTGTCAGTATTCATAACCACGGCCAAGGAAGCTCTCACGAAACTTGCTTTGCATCATAGTAAAGGAAGCGCCACTCACGGAATGGAATTTTCGCGAACTTATTATTCTTATGCTTTGGTGTCAATGCCGCGGAGGGAAAGTGAATAAATTGCATTGATTCTGAGATTGCTCGTAGGCGTCACAACTTTACTTGACATTTTTCTTGTTCTTTCTCAGAAATAACTTCTGAAGCAATCCCTTGCAAGCTCTTGCCAATTTGCGCCAGCTGGTCATCTCTATATATAGTAGAATAGCCTAAATTCTCCACCAATTGTCTTGGGAAAAGTTACTAGAGCTATGGATTTCCCATCTGAGGTACTGCGCATGTGGCTTTAATGTCATTTTATAATTTCATTACCTATTCAAAATAAGAGAATATCCTTTGGAATAGGTTAAAATTACGTTCTCAAATCAAGAGAGGAACTGATGGATTGCAAAATAATTAACCCTGTTTACTAGTATATGTATTATCTTTAGTCTAAGAAATACACTATTTGGAAACTTATTCTAACAGAGAACATTTTTTTTATAGTTTTGTTGTTTAAAGACCGGAATATGTTTAAAATGATAAACGGTACGTTTTATGTAATTCTACGGTAATTCTGATTTTACTATAGCAATGCTGTTTCTGATAAACGTTCAAATACACTTGATTATTTGTATTTTATTGCTACGACTAGACATTTTCTTTCTCCCCTTGTGTTACCCTTTTATTCAGATGTTCGCATTTCCCTCTCATTTTTTTTTTGTGGCGTAACTTTCGAAGATTTTAGTAGCACTTCTTCTCTGCAATCCTACCGAAGATCTAAATCCTTATAATACGCCTTTCCATCGACATTCACGAGTTTCTTCGGATGATTACAAAGAGCTGTTAACATTTTCTGTTCATAATTATATNTAAATAAAAGTGTAAATTGTGTTTAAAGCTTTTTTTACATGAATAGATTGAAATATCACTGGGATAGTATAGAATCGACTAATGTCATCGCGTTTGCATTAATTAAATAGAGATAAAGATTTAGACGATTTCTTCTCCTCTTTGTCATCGAGAAATCAAAATTTCCAGCAATTGACTTCGTATGAATCTATTCCAATATGCGTTTTTCTCTACGGGAAAAATGACCTAAAAGGCTGAGCTTCTACTGAACCAAAATTAAAACGTTGCAAGGTAAGCGAGCGATTAAGTCGAGTGAAAGGTATAGAAAAAGGCGTGTCAACAAATACCAGTGTATGAAAATGTTGTTTGCTAAACAAACCGGCCGGAGCTAGGAAAAAACATCAGAGGCAAAGTGCGCCTGAAAAGCTCCTTCGAAAAAATTACGGTATCTAAAAAGAGAAAGAGGGGTCTTCGAGGAAAAAGCTGTTAAGGGGCGAAGAAACACCGCAATTTGCGAGAGATTTGTGAAAAATCCCCTGACCATCAACCTCTTCAAAGCATCGTTCATCGGCGCAAATTCCTCCGGTAATCGGCGGTCCGCAGAGGCAATCAAAGCGTATCCAGATTTCGGGAGGTGATCATCGTCGGAGGTAATTCGTTCCTCAATGAGTGCAGCGGTTGGAGAGCGCGGGGCGGTGCCCGGAAAACACGGTCAGCGTATCTGGGCCACGGGAGCACCATTCCTCTCTCAGACGCAATTTTGATTTCGTTCGCCCCATCTCTCTCTCGTCTAGTGAAACATCCCCAGCCTGACGTTTCTGTTTCGTTTCCGTCCGACTGGGGTCGTGCGGAATCGAATTCCGGCGAAATACGATCGATCCTGAAACGAGAGAAGATCGATTTGAGATTTCCATCTCTATCTATGAAAAGACACGTCGCTTGTGATCGACTTTCTATCGTTCCGAGATCCTGATAAACCGGTCTTTTGTTGTTTTTACGCGACACTCGCAGTGCGAGCTTCTTACGCTACGTCCACCGTATGGCGCTCGTCCCGGCGATTTCGCGACAGCACGCAGCGTTGAGATATCGCCGCGTTTTTGTTCTCGTTTTCACCGCGAAACGCCGCTGCTGTCTTTTGTGCGGACGTTAATGAATCCCGTAATGAATCGTGACGCTCTCACTTCTCCGATCTGTCCGACGTTATTATTTACGGTCCGAGTTCTATGGACAACTTCTACCCTCGCACTGCTTTCGTTTTCCAATTAGGCCGAGCGTAAAATTTACCAGCACGCGTGCTCAAAGTTGCTCCCTAGGCATGTAGCTGTCAATGTATTTCTCGCTTCTTTTCATTTCTGCTTGTAATAATATAAAGCGTCGTGTTCTTTCGCTGGATCTTGGGATGGGAATTGGAACTCTTCCATTATGAATCCCTCGACGCGTTTTCACAACCAGTCCGACTCAACCAAAGCGGTCTTCGAGGATCGATGGCCACTTCACTCGTCTCGGCGCTGAAAAGGGATTCCTTTTAAGGACAACCGCCAACCCTCGCGTAATTTCAATGCTGTCGTGCTGCATTAGACACTCGAACAATGCAATCCCGGTTATAATGGACGTTCTGTTTTGCGGCGGGTATCATATTGAGGTCGTAATCGACATTGTGTGAATCTGAAATTGAAAATAAAAGCGGGATGGTTCCCTTTACACCCATTTTAATTCTTAGCCATTATTGCAGGGATGAGATAATTAATGCGATCGCTAGTTCGAAGCCCTCCCACGATCTGATCTTATCACATGCATCGATTTTGTGGATTTATTATTCCGTCGGTATCCTCTTTCCACGTTTCGCTGGCTCGGGGTGGACGGTATGTTGAAGTCTCCGTAAAGGTCGCCGTTTTTTTAATTAAAGAGACGCCTTTGAGTCGCGAAAAAAAATAATGTACAGACAGCTCACGAGGCGAAAGATAATGAGCGAGAAAGTCGGCGGAGGACACTTTTGGGCTTCTTTTTCTCCTCCGAAAGTTCAATAGTCTCGGTACATCCTGTCATCCATGTTCATTAATCCTCTCACCATTCTCTGCTTGCTCCGACATCGCTTTCTATCCGACCCCTATAACATATTTTTCAGTTGCCAGGCCAAGATTTTGTCGATTTGGTATTTATTTTAGAGTTGGTTGCTCGTCAAAGAATGCTGAGATCCTCTGTAAATTTGAATGGATGAATTTATCAAAATAATTCCTTGGTTTGAGAAGTAATGGATGTTGTAACTACGTAATTGAAAACATATTTTAGGTTTTCAGAAATGTCTCTTATCGCGATAATGGAAACTAATATTTACGAGGAAAATGTGTGAATAAAGATAGTGATCGCAATTTCATCGTTTGCTGTTGTAATTTTTTCAGATATTTTTTCGGAGAAACGAAGGTGCTTAGGTACTCGTAGGTGTAATTTCAACTTTCAACCCAATGTATTGAAATATTAATTTTTACCAACACATTTCCGTCAAGTTACATACCATGCACCAATAAATTAATATGTACATAGGGTTTTTAACAGTCTTTTTAGTATTTAGTTTTGCGCATTGTGTTTACTTATTGTTTGAGTCATTAGATTTCCACATCGGTTTTTATACTTGTTGACTAATCTTCTCAGCGATACACTTGAAGTTATTTCATCGTACCATCGGTTTCCATGGAGATTAATGCATTAAAACCAATTTCTGGTTGCGAATATTCTTATCGTCACTCCCTCCTTAAGGTGACTTCACCTTAGTCTCCGCAAAGAAAACGAATATAATATCTTTTTCACGGGGGGTAGACGTTCTTCGCGACACTTGCGTATCAGCGCTTTTCCAGGCTGAAGTACGGCGAACCCCTCTAAAGATGACAACGATCCCTTCATTCTTTTGTTTTCCTCCAGGACGAGAGGTGTCGTGGAAGCCCTCGTCCGGAAGTGTCTTCGAGATGCGAATCCCTGGTGAAAAGGCAAATCGAAAGAGGGAGCAGGTGTACTTAGTGCGTTGCGTGCTTGGTACACCTTTACCTTTTTTTTGCGACCTCTGCAAGACACACAGACTGGTGTACTACGGCCGACCCTCATTTTAAAATTTCTCAAATAGGCTCTTTTGTGATTGTGTAGTTGTCCACCCAAATTGCTGTAATTGGTCGGGGAAGTGACTTTCTGCGGAATTCTGAATGCATTCTTAACATTTGTATTTATGTACATTTTCGTACCGGGAGTGAAGATTTTTGGTAGTGCTGATTGATTTTTAGCTCTTTTTCCATTACCTCAAAATTAAGTCTGTTCTTCAAGGAATATAAAGCGGTCTATATTCGATGCAGTTGAATTTCATAGTTAAAGTAATAACGTTTATTATGAAAAGATTTGATGTATGTAGAAAACCCTTGAACTTACTACATCAAGCCTTACTTATTTTTTTCATAGTTATCTTACGATAGAATGTCATCTTTAGGTTTACCCACTCACATGACATTGATTGAATCAATGGAGGTGATTTTTGTAAAATTTTTCATCGATTAACGCAAGTTTCGTCTTTTTACTATTTTCTTCGACTTAAATAGATTCAAGTAGTTGTTCAAACTCCGCTATTCAGCAAATAATTAAGGTGGTGAGTTTTAATGCTAACAATGATAATCAAAATTTTACTTAATTGATTCGGCCGGTAGCACTTGTTAAGATAATACTGCTTGGGGTGTTAGTTAAATCTACCACCCTTTTGATGTCGCTGACACTGATACAGCCTTAATAATAAGGAGACGCTAATCTCGTTGATAATGCATTTTGTAACTTCTTGACTGGATATCTCCGTCACGGAGTACAGTTCCAGCGGGACATTGGTCATTTTTAAAATGTAGACACCTCGCAAATATTAAAATAATCCCCATTACTGATTGAATCCAGTGGTCGATTTTAATGGAAGAGCAAAGGTTTCTGCTTGCCCTAGTAAATCTAGTATAATTAGTAGTTTAGTTTTTCGGACCTTCGACTAACATACTTTCCTCAAAAGCCCTCTCTAGACGACCGAATGTATTGCTTATGAAAAACAGGCCTTCGATAACTGTTAAAAATTAGCGCGTACATTCGTTCAAAGACTAACGTGTTGTCTCCATTCATTCGCAGCCTCTGTTACACCTCAATTGTAACGCGACTGTATTCAAATGGAGACGAATATGGATTTGCATTTTGTGAATGGCGCGTCGAGTTCCACTTTGTTGCGAGATTTAACGTATTCATATTTCTCTCTCTGCAGGTTCTCTCGTGGCTGAGTCAAAAAGGAGAAGCTACATTGAAAAGGCACGCTCAGCTAGCCTCCGATCTGCGCGCCTTCAAACGGCAGGAGCAGGAATTCGAAAAGTTCTACTTCATCTCCATGGTGAGTCGTTGTTCTTAGTAAAAACATTTTCTCTTTCAGGTATTATTTTTATTTAAAGTCAACTCGTCGTTGATTATTCGGTGCATATCTCTTTGGTGTCATTTACGACGGGAGTAGTTTCTAATTATCGTTCTCGAAAAATTAAAATATATCAAATGAAGAAGATAACAAACGTTGTTCATAAGTCAGACCTTTTTATCGGTATTAAAAAACCAGTGGTTATTTTGCTGTTTGGTGTTGGTATGGTGCGACCCCCAGGCGGCGATCGACCCTTAAACCAGATCCGTGGTGCCCAGTAGCTAATTCTTTCCTTTTAGTTTCAGACATTTTTATATCCGAAAGCTTGGAAAATGGAGTGTAAGAAACAAATTTCATGGTTGCAATCCATCAAAGGTGCTATATGTTGGTTGTAAAATAAATTATCTGACGATCTTTGATGAAATATTTTTAGAAATACTGCGAAACACCTTATATGCGGCACGCGAAGTCTGTGTAGGATCCAATTTGGCCCGCTAAGTAAAAGACCCCTGGTCTATGTCGTCCTCTTGTGATATGCTTCCGTAAAACATTTACAAACATCGGTGGCGAAGGGAGAAACCAGTTTTACGCTTCGAAATAATCTACTATTTGGACTAATTCTACATCGCAAGTGCTTTAGCATATTGTAAAACTTCCAAGATGTCGTGCCATTACTTGATATAATTTCATTTGAGGGTTAGAGACTTCTTCTTAGTAAAATAAGAGTTTAGAGACTTCTTATTAGTAAAATAAGAGTTTAGAGACATCTTCGTTAGTAAAACGATTACTGGGCACCGTAACATCGCTCGGTTCGAAGGATCTGATTCAAAAGCGGGGAGTAGTGTGGGTTCCTCTAAATAGTTGGCTCAACGCCTTAGAGATGGCGTCGAGAACACCACGAGTTGAAATCGTTCGCCGCTCGCCAATATCTATGGAATCTCAGTCAAGATTCTTCCGCTTTCTCAAGCTAAGGCTGAGGAGTTTCTCAGACTGGTGCTGCCTCACTTCTCTCCTCGGGCATCGCTCGAACCTCTTGGACGTAACTGCAAAAACAAGTTATGCTTGGTGCATAATTTCACGGGGCAACAAAGTTTGAGATAATTTTCTCCGCTCATAAGACCGAGCAAACTTATGTAAATAACTTTAGCCTGCTTTGAACCTCTCATTTTTAATACGGAAATGAGGTCAAATCAATTCCAATATTCGTTCGGTTACATTATCGTAAGCGATTGCTTATGTGTAAAATGTTCATAGGCCTTGAGCGGAATGGAATTGCTTCGGATAGTGTTTAGAAGAAAGATACTTGATAACATTATTGCACTATCGAATTAGTTTTACTGATTATTATTTCTTTGGTACGATAAAACCAGATAATTTCTTTTTCATTGTTCCCCTTGTACCTGAATATCCGATTCCCCTGGATGGAACATCGTCCCTTTTGTTGCACATGTCTGTAATAATTTCCCTTGTGCGTAATCCCTTGTACAAAAATAGAGACAAGGGGCCCGTTGCCTTCTTTGGATCTAAGCTATAGTCTATTTTTATTTAGAAACATTTCTTCTTAAATCGTCTCTAATCCTCTCTGCTACCTGTTTCATAGTTTGTTTTCACAACGGAAGGCGATCTCCTTTATAAACTTCGTGTCTATCCTGGAATTAGTCCATAAAACGGCTCGTAAGAATGTTCAGATCTGTTCTGTCTAATCTAAAGGAGTAGGAATTTCCTAATAATAGGATTCCGGAGATCTTTTTCGATCCAGTTTATCTCACTTCGACATCCAGTTTCGGAGATTCTGATTCTTATAGATCGAAAGTTTCATCATCGATCTACTTATATGACTTTATCCTTAAATTGCCAAGCGATCTGCAAGAATGATTAAGATGGAAGACGGCGGGCCTTCCGAGGTTTGCGATGGGTATTTTTTGATACGTGATGACAGCCGAATATGAGCAAAAGATTTAAATCACTCTTCGATAATTTTGTTGCTTAATAATTAGGGTCCAATATTTCATTAATCTTATTTTCGCGCATCCTCTTTTAGACTATACGATGCCCAATTAGTAGCATGGTATTGCCTAATGGTTTTGACGCGTGACATCCCAAAGTGACTTCGTCATGTCTTATCGTTTCTCTATTTTCTTTATTCCCCTTTTTGTGTATGTAAAAGATAATTAAGATTATCATTATCTCAAATATAATCGCCTCCCACTCGATTGTTTATTTTTAAAATTTGTATTTTCTGGTAAAAAAACGTGTGCGAAGTATTTTTGGATATTAAAATTTTTTTCTAATAACAAAAACGTGACATGATTTGAGTTTTATGTTTCCTTTCTTAAGATAAAGCTTTGTATTAGAATTTCGATATTTTCAATTATTATTTATTTAGATATTTTGCTTTATTACTCATTCCATGTTTGAAATTTTAAAACACTGGCCGTGAATCGAAGTTTCTTATCACGTATTTCAATCTAGACTTGGATAAGTTCAGGTGTTTAATGTTTACTATTAGAAGATGGTTTGCAGTGAACATGAAATGTTCCATTCCATTAATGAAACGTAGAAGGAAAGTTTCGCTGGCATTTAGGAAGTTTGATACTTACTGTTTCATTAACCCAGATAGTGACCGTGTGTAGATATAGAATGCTCTTATAGGAAGGACATGGTAAGTTACGCTAAAATGGAGCAGTGGACAATGGAATTCCTCCTCCTCTTACGTAACTAAGGGCGTCCGGAGTCGAAAGCCTTTTCCGTGGGAAAGTACGACTCAGTTCCCGCAGTTGGCTGGTTCATGCATAAGATTCTTCTTCTTGTTCGCAATCCGTGACCAGCGAACTCTCTCCACTTGCGTGACTGCGTGTTTTAACTGGACCATATGACATCGCTCCCCTCTCCAATTCCAGCGCCCAATCTCTTGCACTCAATCGCCCACTCTTTCCATCGAATTCCCCTCTGCCAATCCTCTTATCTCTCTATTCAAGTGCCCGTCTATTTCACTGTCTTTCGAGTCTCAGTTTTGTGATGGTTTCATTTAGTCACTTGAAGATGCTTTATTTCGCGGCAACCAAAGTTCTTTATTCGACTCCACTTCAGAAATTTCGAAGTGGAGACATTCCTCGCAGCGGGTGCTTCATTACTAACCTTCAGAATTCCTCAACGGGCATCTTGTAAGTCACAGTATGGGCAGAAAGTAACGAAAGCAGGGTAGAAAGTATGGGCAGAAAGCAATTGAAAGTTAATATTAATAAATTTCTGTGAAACAGAATTAACTGATGTTCCGCGCTACTTACTTTACTTTTGACTACTTTTTCCTGTGGTTAAATAAGTGAAAACGAGCAACGATTGGCAAACAAAGGAAGAAAATAAAACACTTAAATTTATTAATGTTAACTTCTTCGTCATAATTAATGTCCTGTCTTTCCTTAATCTTGACCCTATAAACATCTTTTAAGCCAATGGAAGTAATTTATTTAATCTGGATTATTATTTTTCCCGCTCGTTGTCTTACACATTACCTTAGATTATGGCAATTGGTTTCTTTACTTAGTGAAAGGTTTCACGTGTTTAATTGCGCTTGTTCTTTTTTATGGAATTATATCACTTCTATGGTTCTTTTCTCGTAATGCAGTTAAAATTTCTCGCAACGTAAATTAACCTGTGATGTAATGGACAAATTTCCTACGGGTTCTCCCTCTGTAAGGAAGTCCCTTCCACACATATGCCCTCAGCTGAGCGTTCGATCCCTTAATCCCTGACACATGCGCCTTTCCCACGGTTATATCCTCCATAATGGTTACTCTCTGTCTTTTTCCTCTACCAAACGTTGTTCATCTCATCTATTTTCCTTCGTACGTGCAAAGTAACTCACCATCTCACATTCCTCCGAAATCCTGCCAAATCCTTGAAATCTCCGAAATCCTCCCAAATTTGGCGATGGAAACACGATGGTGGCTTTAATCTCGCCCTGTCCCCATTTCAATTGTTCTCCGCCCTCTCGCTGTGATCCTTTGTGAATCCACGTCTGAGAGCGTGAATGAATTCAGTCCAAATAGCCTTCGTTAAAGGAAGGGGTTGGCCGCTGCCCTTGTTATTCCGTTCCGCAATATGTGAGAAAAACACGGTTGTTGGCCGTGCCCAATCTGTTTTCCTTTCACGGATTATATTACGGGAATCAGAATTCCATACAGTATTTGCCTGTTTCTCAGTATTCTGAAACATCAACAATAATAAACGAAATCGATATATGATAATCAGCTATGAT
The DNA here is from genome assembly GCA_000376725.2 of Ladona fulva. Lineage (NCBI taxonomy): Eukaryota > Metazoa > Arthropoda > Insecta > Odonata > Libellulidae > Ladona > Ladona fulva. The sequence goes on from KZ308503.1 coordinate 299,813, forward strand.
TTTCGCCAAATCAGTCAAATTGATTGTAATTATTTTGCGATTTCAGACATTTCCCTTTTTGTGGCTGAAGATTCTTTGATCTATACATGCTCAATCTGGACTTGCGAATAAATATGCGAAGACTCGAAGGAGTGCTGGCGAATCTTTCATAAGATATATAAAAGAGAAGCCTTTGTCGTCAAATTATAGAGAAGAAAATTCATTTTCCGACTTCCAGCTTGTGAGTTTTCGTCTAGATAGCTGATTTTCATATTCCTCACCTGCAAACTTTTCCACAGCATTGTGGTCTCGGGCTTATAAACCCTATCTCTTCTTAACTCCTATCCTTCTTTCCAGGACCTGCAAATAACTCTTCACTTTTCAAAAGAATCATCGTTGAACCTTTATCTTTTTTTGTTTATTTACTAGCCTACAGACTCTATTTTCTCTCTCCTCGTGTATTCCCAACTGTAAGCAACCTTTTCTTTGCCATCTTTCGACCGCACGCGCTCGAATACAGCGTGACTCAGCGTTAGCAATGGTAAGTCGTGGGGAAGAAGTCGCCATGCACGTGTCCATTACCCCAATTCACGGTTTTCTCTTTGGACGTGGGCCATTGTAAAGAGGCATGGGGTGTCACATGAAAGGGGGCGCAAAGGGTAAAAGCAAAGCGCGACACAAAGGATTCGAAGAAGTGTTCCTCGAGAACTCCACCAGAATTCGCGATTCGGTCTCTCGGCAAAACAACTGAACTCCGTTATTCCTCCATTCGCAACGGACGCGCTTTTTTGATTTCCTCGAAGTTTAATTCTCCCTCCCCGAAGACTTCGCATATTTCATTCTGCCACATGTTGAAGGTTTAATTGCACGCTCAAGAGTTTTTATGTTCCGTTTTCGTTCTTAGTTTCAAAATGTTGCAACTCGTGGGAATCGCTGTGAAACGAAGTTAGGTAACCGCAGTCGAATGACGGAAAATAAGCTTTCGTTTTCCGGGAAGAGTTGAACCCTGAATCCCGTATACGGAGAGTGAATTTTTTATGGCGCTCCAACTCAGAGTTATGAGCCATTTTTAATAGATGATTCACGCTGTAGAAATTCAGGGCGAATCTCAAACCTCAGCCAGTGTTTTCTCAATCTGTCTGCCGCATTTTTTGCTTTCCTTCTTCCCCGTGTATTTACATACATCTTGTTATTTTATAACTAAGTTACTTTTTAGATAAATAGAGTAGCTTTTCAATGCCCTTACCGTCCTTTCTTCGTCTTGGCCTGCGTATTAACGGTGACGTATCAGTTTTTAAGGATTATTATCCATTATATTGCACATCTCATGTAAAATAATTCTGGGCATCTTACAGCCATTCTGTAAAAAGTATCCAATAAAAATATACTGTGGTAAGAGTCAAAGGAATAGTCCCTGTCCTCATTTTTTATGCCGAGGATAGATTACCAGGATACTACAAACAATAAGCAAACAATGTCCATCGTGACTTCTCGGATCGAAATTCATTCAAATCCACTGTCTGTAATTAAAAGTGACATCCAGTCGTACTGTGAATGATCTATCAACCTTGTTTCTCTCCAGAGCCTTATTCTAGTCAAGCTTACATCTTTTCAACCGATTTCCATGTACTTGGCGGTTTTTATCTTTGCGAGGAATTGACTGTCTTAGAACTCCTCATTTCGTTCTTAGAACTCCAGCCCCAAAATCCTTACTTCTATTGTCCTTCGCATGAAGTCTTAAACACTTATACTTGCGCCTGTTTTGTGAATCAGAACCAGAATCCTTTCCAGATGTTTTTCAATATTCTGAGAAACTTAGGAAATTAATAACAATATCTGTGAAGGTGCGTGTAAGAATACAGAAAGAGATTCTCTTTCTTACTGACGTAAGTCAGTATTTTATTTTCTCATTCCCTACAGATATCACAGAACCGATAATCAGATTAATAGAAGAATGTGAACATAAATAATTACTTGTCGAAATTACTTTGTTATACAAGTACAGGTTTCTCTTAAAAATTATATGTTATAGAAGCATCAACGTTAACAGGATAAATCATATAAGTTGTGACGGATGTTGATTTGATTGATTTAGATTTGCGGAAAGTGCAGGAATATTCTTGTTGCTATCAGTTGCAATTACTTTCTGCAATGCTACTTCTTTTTATCTAAATCTAATAAATACCCTACAAGCCGCCTTTCGGCATGTGGCAGGGGGTGCAAACACCGAACGTTCGAGTTCCTTCTTATGCTTATTGTTGGGTATCGTTCGCAGACAGAATGAGTCCCTAAAACTATTTGTTCTCGCATCTATTTCTATTATTTTACGCTTATTTTCGGATCAGTCGTTCTTTCAAGGATTCCAAATCTGCATTTGAGAACTAAACCGAGAGCTTGCGTTTTTATCGTAGAGATTTTAAACAAATCTTATCGCCTTGGGCTGCACTTTCTTGAGTTCACAGTTAACGTTTCATCTGCTGTATCCCATATTCCTATCGCATATTCCAGATGGCGCTAGACAAAGGTGAAATAACATCTTACCTTTACATCGCATCTACCGACTATGCGCTTAATAAAACCGAGCTTTTTAGTTGCTTCACTGCAAATTCTTGTGTTGTGTGCGCCCTAGTTTAAGTTATTTGTAAGAGTGATTCCAAGATGCTCAATTGAGTCGACTAAATTAATGTTCATTCTTCTTGTAGAGGGTAATTCCTACGCAACTGTTTCCCTTCGCAAAAATTAACAGCAGAGCATTTACTCACATTAAGATTGGGTTGCCCTTTATGCAGCCGTGGTGGCCATGGTTGTAACTGAAGACTGAATGACCTTCCCAATTTTTATTGCTCCTAAGAAAGTGGGACTTTCAAGGCCCATAAGTTATCAATCCCACATTGTAGTTGCCGACTAATAACTCACTTTATAATTGTACCGAATAATACTTCAGAATGATCCGTGTGCCTTTGCTGCGGTTTTGGCCGCCGCGTATTTTTATTTTCCCTCAGGAAAGTGTCTGAGAAGTGAGCGGAACAAGTTGAGTGCGTCTCTTGTCGAGAGTGCGTTCATTTATCGCACCGCGCCGTTCTTTTTTCTTTCTGAGTGGGATTAAATTTACATCTTCTTGTGTACAGGTGTTGCCAAGAGCTTCCACTGACCTTGAACAAGAATTTATTTCGCCAGATGCCATTTCCGTAATATTTTTGTAAAGTAAAGGAATTTTCCGACGAAAAATCTCTGAGAAAACGTCTGAAATTATGGCAGATCCCTCACAATGTGTGTTTCGCCAGCGTTCCAATTTACTCCGTGGAAAATTTTGAGAGATTTCAGGAGATGATTCGCGTAATAACATTGTGATTTTAAAAATTATCCTTCATTAGCTTGTGAAAGATGGTAAACCTCGGAGAACGACAGATTATCTCGCTATGTTTTGATTTTTTATTTGAGTTATTGTGCATACGCAGGGACGGATTTGAGCTATCAGAAGCCTTTGGGGCAAAAATCAGACTGAAGTTCCCACTAGCAATTGTGAGTTAGAATTCGAATTTTTTTCGTAAAACACAAAATATATAGCATATGCCATAGAAAGCTTAGCTATCTCGTGGTCCCATGTTCGATTCTCGGTGGGGGCCTATGTGCGAAGCTGTCGAAGCACTTTTAACAATACTACTACTTAGTTAGCTCACTACTGCAAGAATAACTCGTTTTGAATCATAATACTTAGTATTTCAATTAATTTCGAAGAATAGATTTTACATTAAAAAGTGACATAAACAGTATAATATATTATATAAACATATTTTATAGACTTACTCAACAAATACAAGTCTTTCTTGAAGCGAAAAAGTTTGTTATCGAGACTTTATTAGTACAGTCTTACTGAGGCCGTCAGCTAGCGCCTAATGCGCCTTATTTCAAATCCGCCCCGGTGCAAACTAACCGATTTTTTTGTATTGATTTTTAATTCAAAACATCTGTAGCGAGACTCTTAACGCCATCTTCCTCGGGGTGTTGTTAACGCAAAGCCCCATACTCTCTACAGGATTCGAGCTATACACCAATGAAGCTAATAACCTAACCACATCTCCCAAGGACAGTACATCGCCAGCAATTTTTCTAATTTTCTCTGAAACGAAGGTTGACACCAGCTTGGCCCTCAAGTTTTTTTCCATCTTAGACCTTTGACATAAATGTCAATTTCTCCTCAGTAAGATTAGACTCGGGAGTAGTTCTTGACAACGCTTTGAATAGAAATATCAAGCGATGCGTATCAGCCGCAAATGAACCTGAAAAGATATTTCACGCAGAAGAAGTGGAAACCGCCTCCTTGAAGCAGTGGAGGTATGGGAGAATGTGAGATAGACTTGATGAAAGAGAAAGGCCTTCCCAAGGCAAGCCGCATCCTTTTTCTCAGTTATTTCCGTCGGCCACTCGAACCTCTTCACTGCTTATGGAAGTGAACGTGCAAAATCCGCGGCGATCGAGCACACGTGACCGGCGAATGGGAGACGTAGAACTGTCGTCTTTCTTTTAACGCCACGCGTTGGAATTTCGAATGCGAATTGGAATCTCCGGAGGAATTAGATGGGAGCAATCTTTCTAGAAGCGACTGATTGCATAGTTGGAAAGGAAACGCTTCCTCTCGAAGAATGTATATGGCTTTCCCATTCAAATCCCTGCTCACACTTTTCTCTTTCTTTTGAGCGAAGTGTTTTGTTACGGAGTTTCGTGTTAAGAATTCGCAAAACTTCATAACAATAAATTTCACTTTCAAATGGTGTATGTCTTCAGTTTTCTGGATTTAGATAATAATAAAAATAAAAATCCGGTATACCTCGGATAACAAAGGTTATCCGCTGATTCCACTCGCGGAAGCTTATGGGAATGCGCACGCTCAATGCACGTACTACATTCATCAAAGATCGAAATGTAATGATTTCTGCCCATGTTTGCTATTTTCATAAAGATATTTGGTAGTCTTTAGTCATATTGACAATTCATATAACAGGCCTGTAATATTTTATGGTCGATAAGGAAAAATACGAAGGCAAAAAAGCCTTTCGGAGGTCCATACTTAAAAAGTTTGCTTTCTTAATGTCAGAGATCTTTCTTAATCTCGTTCATAGGCACAAATTGTTCAACAAATAATAATCAAAGCTGTAATACAGGTATTGTTGCATGATACAACATTTTTTACAATGCAACCCCTAGTACTTACAATAGATTTTAGCTTTTTCCAAACTAAAGTCTATTACAACTTTCTAAGCACTACCGTTTATAATGTGCACTGGACAACAACTCATCAAAAATGTTTATTGTAACTTAGTCTTATTTTGTATGTGGAAATACAATGACATCTCCTTTCTCTAGTATTTACTAAACACGCGAGAGGGTTTCACATGTGGATAACCCACCGTAACGTTTAGAAAATACAATTGTGTCGTGCAAAGTGGATTATATTTTCTATCCCCGGGAGAGGCGCACATTACGAAGAGGAAATATTCGCACGTTTCTCGAATGCGGAAAAAGTGGCAAATGGTGTGCATTCTTGGCATCGGAGCGGAGTGCACTACTTACGTAAGGAGAGTGCTCTTAAACGATATGAAAGTACTCCACGTTGCGAGCTACTCGAAGAATGGCGTCGCGCGTGTCCACTGAAAGCGTGAAGGAGGAACTTCTCAATCCTACGAATTAGTCTTTCTTGCTGCTTCTGCCCTACCTGAATTGACCTCGATCGGCCGAGATGCGAGACCGCCTGGCGAATTCATCAAACCCGAATACATTCTTAAAGCCCATTTTCCAATTCGTGATTGGGTTCCTCTCGAGTCAATGAACTCTTATGAATAGGAAAGTTTCCCAAACGTGATCTACCGTCCTCGCAAAACTAGTATTTCCCTATGTTGGCTATCGTATCTTTCGAATGTGTCTCTGATTTGCTAACATGGAAAGGTTATCGCTTATAAAAGTGCCCTTGTAGCTATCTTTCCTGAATAGATTGACTCATTTTGTTAATTGTGATTCCCCTATTAATGGCTTAAAAACGATGCAGTCTTGCATAGCCTCCGTACCGAAAGAAATTATTAAATTCATGGTAGTGACAAACTTCGGAGAAATGTATTAGCAGTTCCAAAATTTAGGAATTGCTGCTTGAGAAGTTTAAGAAGTTCGTAGCGAAAGGTCATTCATAGAGAGCAAAGGTGTATTCGCTATCATACTCTTTTAGTGTTAAATATCTGTAATTTATAGAGTGAATCGTCTAATTAAACAACTTCTTGTACGTGGTTCAGTGGCAACAAGCAGTAGCTTCCCGATGAATAATGTACGTAATTGATAAGCAATTACTTTGGAATTTATGTTTCTGGGGAAAAGTATTCTCGAATCGATTCTCGGCGGCATTCAACCGACGTCTTCCCTTTATAAGAGAAATCGAGAAATGTTTGCGCGCGGTGCAGCGAGAGTTTCGTGCGTTACTCGTGGAAGAGGGGAGTGATGCACTGGTCACTGTTGGTGATTCTCTGAGGAGTGCCGAGGCTTCTGACCGTGCTCATCCCGCTACGCCAACCGTTCTCTTGCCTTATCTCTCGGCCCTTGGTTTTTTTCTTTTCCTTTTTTGCGGAACCGTTATGAGGAAAGATACGATTTCTAGACCTTATGGTTTTCATGGCTTTATTGTCATATCCAAAGAGAAGACAATCTTGACAACAGGAAATAGATTAAGATTGTGCAAGTTCTGCACATAACTGCTACTTGGAATTTCTTATGCCATAATTCGCCTTTCACAATGTTACGAAAGAAAAGACGAGAAGGAACGATGTATTTTTTCTTCGTTATCACGCTGATTTTTTTTACATGATGTAATGTCTCGCCGGCTAATAAAGTAGCATGTTATTGTAAACCATAACGCCATAACGTTAGCCGTAACGTCTTGATTCGTGTGCATTTCCTTTTACTTAATTTCTAAAGTAATTTATTTATTCCATTACGTATTCTCCAGCGCTCATATTAAACAATTTTCCATTAATTTTAAATCTATTCCGCTTGAGATGCTGAAATTGAAATGTTTTTAAATTCACCAAAATTAACACTATGACTGCCCTCCTGACAAATAAACTAGGTTAAAAAGATCCATTTTAATTGATTTCTCTTTCAAGCGCTCGTTTTCAGACGAAATCTTACTTATAGTAATAATTGGAGCTTCCAGGCGTAAAATTGAATGATTCCTCGCTAAGGTTTATTTTTAATAATATCACGTTCCTCAAGAGTGGGTCGCCATTACTTTCGTGAACTCGATGTGCAGCTGAAGAATAGAATTAATCACGCTAGGTCTCTTTCACCTGCCGGTTAAGGTCCGAAGGTATCCGTGCAGAATCGCTACCTTTAGCATCGGCGGTATCTCTTCAAATCTTTGAGAATCATCAAGTTGAGAACCTTCTTCGATGACGGAAATGCACCGAGTTGGTTTGGCCATAAAAGCTGAGTTCTGGGTTTTAATACCGCCAAAGAAAAAGGCGATATTAAGAAAGTTATATGTTGTGGATGTGAAACCTTACCGAACATACTCTTATGTTATGGAAAGTAAAAAGAGTTATACTGGACCTTTCTTAAAAGAACGAATAGCATTTTTTGAGGAATTTACGAACATCTAGTTCGGAATGGATACAACGATAAAGAATCTAATGAAGAATGCGCAACCTAAGGATATTAAGCTTTGAAATAGAATTATCCTTGTATACATTTCAAGTAATTTGATGATTTTTATTTCTACATTTTGTCGTTTATTGTATGTATGTGATTATAAAATTACCCTAGTTGTCAGCCAGCATAAAGCACTGGCCGTAGGTTTAAATTGCTGATCTACTTCATCTTTCTCAGACCTGAGAAAGGCAGTTATTTATGTAATCATATGATAGGTACCGTAGTAAATGGAATCTTTAACGTACTCATTTTTCTCTTGCCAAAAGAAAACGAGGAAAGTAATAATAGAATTACGAGTAAAAAGACGAGTCTCAGGCAGAGTTCACAAATAAGTGAAGCGAGATTTATTTACTATAATTTTGCCTAAATGAGTCTCTTTATTATTCATTACAAATAATGGATTTTATATTTGTAGACTCAGCTTCCTTGATGACATTCCTTAATAAACAACGTTAGTTACTCAAGACATAGCTAACAAATATTCAACTCAAGAAGAGGTGTTATGGTCGTCCACATGGTTTAGAATACAGTATTATCAAGCCTAACGAGATACCCTGATTTCGAAGATTTTACTGCTATTTTTCGAACTCGGCTAACGAATGTTTTAGTGAATACCCGCGCTAACATAAAGCAGCAAACATGATCGGTCGGGGAATTCCGTTATCTTATCTTTTCCGTCTGTAAAGAAATGAGCTGACCACATCACTTAGAGGAAACCCACCCACCCAAATGGGCAGACAAAGGGAAGTGAAACGTAAGCTGCTTCGATGCATACTTTGATAACGGATGTTTCTGAAGAAGGAGAAGCTAACCTTGAATACACTTTGGAAATTTGGAAGAAGAATATTAAAAACCTTGTTTGCATATTTTCAGTTTAATGCTGTAAAGATTATCAGTTGTTCGGGCTACTTTCCATTCTCCTTCATCCAATTTGGTAGTTGTTCACCTCAGCCTTTGGTGAAGCTTTTTATTACTATTTTACATCTTTAAATAATGGGCTATGTAATATGTGGGCGAGAACGAATTAAATGATTTTCTATAGGAACATACGGGAAATCACGTTTTGGCTAACAAAGATCATTCGTTCCGTAATCACATTCGGTAACCAAAATCTTCGTTCTTCGAGGTCACAAAGTATGTACTCCTTTCTCTGGAGTTCCTTTGTTCCTCGAATTGCTCTGAGTCGTTCAAATATGATTCTCCTTTAATTCTCAGTAATCGCTCAACTGTGACCTCACATTTAATTCTTTTCTCTAACTTTACTTTTAACAACGTAAGATCAAATTGCAGTGTTTAATTATTTTTAACATTGGTGCCCTTTTGCTTTGAGAACATCCCAAATGGCAGCGCCAATACGTCTCTTTCCGATTCGAAGGTTGGATAAGGACTTAATCTCACTGAAAGAGACCACCTCTATTTTTCTCTGGTCGCATTCCAGTTCTTCTCTTCTCGATGCTCTGCGATAGCACTGCTCGATTTACGGGTAATCTGGTTCCCTTTATCTCGAAACTAGATGAGTTTATTGCGTTACCAGGGAGACTTGAGTAACTTTTTCATGGAAGGCGATCGTTACCAAAGATTCCCATATTTACATACAATGTTCCGTGACTGTTATATTTTCTCCGGGATTTTTCGTTTATTCTTTCGTTCCTTTCGTTTTGTTTTAAAGGAATACACGTCTGTTATCCGACTACTTCTTAGATGCAGGTTCTTATTAACAGAGAATCTGAGCGTCAATTTTTACAATGAATTATTATTTAAAACTAAAGGTGGCTTACGAATTGAGATGTACGTAATTTTCTCTTATGGTTAGCCAATTATGAGAAATTGTAGATGATACGTAATGAATTTTAAGCAATATCTTTGAGTTCGTAGCTGATATTAATTAGAATATGCACGTTCTTTTTCCGGCTGTAATAAGGCAAATAGCCAACCAGTTAATTACCTTGTATAAAAGTATGTGTCAACTATTATGCGTTAAGCCACACACAACTGTTTATAATTTAGTCATGGCTTTATCTGCATATTAAAATATGTTCTGGATACGCTTCTTTCTTATGTTGCAAAACTTTGCATTGTATCACGTCGCCGTTGATGTTGTCATTCTTCTCTAAGTCGAATGCCAGTTTAGAAAACCTCTTCGCAGAGGTTGAAGGAACCCATTCACCTCTTTACAATTAGAGCCAACTGGGAGAAGGTAGCCATCGGGGAAGGAAGCATCTTAATGGGAAACGTGCTGGGCGGAATAGTGGCAATAGCACGCGTGATCAGAGTGACAAGGGCCCTATTCTATCTTCTTCGCTTCCCATCAACCGGAAGCACTTCCTCTCCTTACAATTGTTAGCACCGCCACCGCACAGATGGTCACTTCATCTCAGTTCCCCCTTGCGTACCGCAGAGATGCCCACCGAGGACTTTATACTTATGATCGATACTTGTCTATTTCCGATGCAACACATTGTGTAACTTCAGCAATCGATGGTTGGCGTCCTTCGTAGTTGTTTAATCTTTGCAGCCTCAACTGGTTGGAGGCCGTTATTGAGGTAAGCAATGCATCGAGGCTCTCGCGAGATAAGGGCGCTCTTACTTCTCCTTTGATATTCGCTAGGGAAAATGCCATGTGGGACGTATGACTTTAAATCTGAGCGAATGAATACCCAGAGCCGATGCTGTTTGCGTCGGAGCAGAGCACTCCTCCTCAAGGGGCGACCAATTGCAGAAGAAATGAGAAAACTCATTTACTCCTGTTTTTCTTTCCACGTATGAAGCAGTATTTCCGCAGAAAGAAAATAGTAGATTGTTTGTAAATTTGATTCCGCTTATAATATGCTAATTAGTGCCACAAAACAATCGAAATTATGTTATCTGTATTTCTCTTCTTAAGCCTTCTATGGAGCGATCAAGCTATCTTACTTACCCGATTGAAGATAACTATCAGCAGTTTCCCACGAAATGATTAATTCAGGCGATTAAGTTTACATGGGTATTTAGTTCGCCGTGTGATCTTTCAAACTACTAAAGCGGATATAATTTGGGATTCCTGTTTCCGTTAAAAATAATAGTAACAATATAAAATAACATCAATAATAATATTGTTTCCCTTGGCAATCTGCTTGTTTTCAGAAAGTTTTGGCGAAATATTTCACTCGATGCTCATTGTGAATTGAATAATTTGTTTTAGAAATGCGCGGTCTCACAAAGTTTGAGTAACGAAGTCTTAGAGTACTTGTAATCCAAACTAAATTCATTGATTGTTCTATAAAGAGATATATATCTCATGAAGATATAAAAAAAAAACACTTCTACGCCATACCACAAAAGGTTTTTATTACTCGACCATGGTTTCAACCCGTTGAGTCATCATCAGGTAAAGACTATTTTTAAACAGAGCATACGTATATATAAGATGGCCGGATGGAGGCCAAAGAGTCTTTACATACATCTCAATAAATCTGATAAGTTGCTCCTAGAAAGAAAATTTTCATTTCCTCCGTTGACAAATATTGACATCTCGAAAGTACGTCTGAAATATGGATGGATTGGAAATGTATAAAATAATCCCTTTATCTTCTAATGTTACTGGTCTCCCCTAGAAAATTTTAAGGCCTAGGTTTATTTCAGTAAATGTTCGTAATAATTGAGATTAGTTTTCACGGATGTAGTTGGCCATAATTATGAAGGAAAATAAGTTGAGTGTTGACCATTCAGAGTGAAAGATATAGCTCCGCCGTCTGGTAACTTGTTTTCTTTTGCTGAAACTACAGCAGCCGTTCAGTTAGAAAAACTGAAGAAAATATTTGACGCCTCTAAAGAATAATATTCCAATTTAATCATCTAGACAGTCGCTATGATTTCTGGGTGGGATTTGCCGAGGTTTTTTTTTCTTCCTTCTTTTCCCCGACCGGCGCAGCAGACTCTTAGGGGGTCGGTTAGAATCTGACAGCTTCTATGGAAGTAAAGGATTTAATATTCCATAGACAGTGACGTCATTTGATGACGCCATCCAGTTCCTCGGCTTCTCAGAGCCGAATGGAATATGGTTTTTATAGCTGTGGAGCAGTGATTATACAATGCAGTAGGAGAAGAATGGCGATGAAAGATTTGAATCGCCACTATGTTATTCCGGAGGCGTTAGCGAGTTTTTTCATCGCTGGAATTTCCGGATCAACTGCCCGACAATAACTTCCTGTTCTTCCTTTGGCTAGACGTCTCCTTCCCAAATTTCGATTCATTCTTCATTTGTCTATCGGAGCCGAGACCAATGGTGCGCATCGTCGCTTCATTTGTTCCTCTGTCACCTTTCTTCTTTACCCGCCGTCCACGAGCTTAATCTCAATACGCATGGAAAGGGCAATTCGATGTGTATAACACGTAATGATACAGCAAACTTAGCAAAATATTACTCACTATCTTTTCTCTGCTTCTTTCTCAAGGAAAATGAAATAACGGATGACAGTGAAATACATTGGTTAGTTGACGACTGTAATACGCTCCGAGATTGTCGTCGTTAATCAAAACCGTCGTTACCTAAGGCGCGATTCTCTACAACCATATGTTGTTATATATATATATGTTAATAACATGTCAAATATGTAGATAAAGCTCATTTATGTGTCATTAAAATATGGTACCTATAAATCAATTATCAAGTACATTTGCAAAATATATCATTAATAAAATGATAAGTCATAAAAGCTTTTAACTGTCAATCTTCACCAGAAGGCGTCGTAAACCAAAGAAGGCGTCGTTATCCGTGATATTTCTTCATTACAGCCACTCGTCGTTAAAAAGTACGTCGTTAACTAAACGAAGGCCATCGTTAACCAAAATACACTGAATCACACCTTAGTACTCGAAAGAGAGAACTCCGTGCTTTTCTTGCTTCTAGGTCTTTCAGGGAATCGTTTTTAGAATATGTAAGTAAGAGAGAAAAGGTACAAGGTAATTAGTGTCTTCATAAATTTAAATCCCTGAAGTTAGTTCTATTGAATTCGGGATTCGTTGCTGGTTTGCAGATAAAATAGACTTTGTTTCACATATTTCCAACTTAAACTGATTGCAATCGATTTTATAGGGTAGCTCAGTCGATTAAGCTGGCCGTCATTACTGGGAACTTCAGTAAGGGACGAGTTGTACCGAATACCAAATTCAAATAACCTTCGTGTTTTTACAACTGTTATTTAGAAATTTACTGTGGAGCATTTTACATTGCTCCAAGGGAATCCTAGAAATCACTGAAAAACGTAACATCTTCCTAATGACGCTATGTATTCATGAGCTTCAGTTGACTTTTAATGCTATTACCTCAGAGTTCGTAAATATAGGGCTTCTTCATAGCAATTCGGCATCCCTTTGTAAGTCTATATCATTAGTCAGTACTTGGATCAAGGCCAACAGTAATTCGTTTTGCGAGCATTGATGGGCATCTCACTTGAACGTGAATGATCCGCAACAGCCGTGTTTACTGTTAATTTATAACGTTCCCTCACCCTATGCCTGTTAACTCAATTGTTAACGTAATCTTCATTTTTTATCTGCGTGATCTTCTGCGGATCCCCATACCAAGGCGGTGGAGAGAATCCGTTGGCTGTCGTCTCGGAGCTTGACCACCGCGCACTCTTTGCGAACGACCTAATCCAATCCCTCGCCTCCGTGAGCTTAATATCTAATCCATTCGCATCGCTAATGATTTCACGGTCTAGATGCTCTCAACTGATTGCAAGGAATGGAAAAACAGCGCCTTCCGCATTAAAAGTAAATTAAGGCGTCCATTACATAACCGCGATACCCTTTTCTCCCATTTTCACGAAGTCGCGGAGAGCGGAAAAAAGAGATTGCGTAACCAACGTAACGAGAGGGAGAGATAGGAAAGGAGGAAAACCGATTGATCGACTGGAATTATGAAGTATTGGCCGCAGAAAGAGCGCCCCACTCGAAGTCGACCTTTCCCTCCCGAGATCGTGAATTTTTTCCAATCGCGGGGAAAAATAAAGATTGCAAGGGTGAAAGTTGGGTCTCTTGTGGTACTCCTCCGCCGGCAGCGCCACCAACTTTACGATCTGCGAACCAATCGATTTCTCGAGCTCCTTCCTCGAGATCTTCTTCTGCGAGCATCCGTCTCCCCGTCGCTTCTAGTTTCCGCTTTCGTATCTATCAATAGAGGGAGAAGCAATGCGGCCCCGCACGAAAAGAAAGTGAGGATGGGACACCGTGGGAATGGACTTGCGGGAGGAGCCGCCTCGAGATAGCGATTGTTTCTTCAGAGAGGAAAGGACTTGTGAGAATGGCACATGAGAGTAGCGGCGGAGAAATCCACGAAAGTTGCTATGGAATGTGTTATCATTCAAAGAAAGGGAAAGGAAAATATCTAATTGATTTGGACGAGAATTTAGAAATGAGGGATTGTGAGAGATCGTTTCGTAGTTTCGCCGCTATTTTACTCGGTGAAATTATGAATGATTTGCAATTAGTAACATCGTCACAATTATATTTTCCTAAATAATATTTTTATCTTGACTTGTATCTTTACAAACTAGTTTCTTTCCCTTTCGTAAAGCGTTATTTCATGCAAGGTGCGCATGGCGAAATTATTCTTAATTTTTGCCAACTCGGGACTTTTTAAAAGCGGGAAAGCTCATTTTATTTCTTCATTCTCCATTATTCTCCAAGTATATATCACTTATTCCAGCTCCATCACGACCATATGTTACTTCTTATTTCTTATTCTTACAGAAACAGCGAACGTTTTTTAGTTTTCTTATAAACTTCGTCTCACCATGTAAGGTATTTTCTGCAACTTGCTTTTCTTTCATATCTTTCTTCGTTCCTTGAATTCATTGATTGATTGTTCCTTTTCTTTTTTTTATATTGCCCATCCTCATTATCAATTAAGGAATTCCATTAATAAATGAAAGGTTCAGTTCAAAGTTGTTAAGTTTGATTTTTCTCCCTTGAGGATAACTCAAACTTCCTTTGAAATCCTTATCAAAGGCTGACATTTTCACGCTTTAACAGTGAATCACCTTTTTTCTCTCTCACGTTTCAATAGTGATCTCACCATTCAATAGGTTTTCTGATTGTTTCTTCCCTTTAGGCTTGACTCCTTTGAAGAAGTCCTACTTGATTTTGAGGAGATACGGTAATGTTTACTTTCTCCGATTCCTTAAAAAATAAGTACCAAAGCTTTCATCGACCTTTTCAAAACAGAGCCGAAGCGGCCCGAAATACGTTATCTCATTATTCCATTAGAGCTTTGAGCTAAATTTAAGGTCGGTCGTCGAGGAACGAAAATATTTTCATTCTTTATCACAGTGTCATAAAGATATTGGCCTGTCTTCAACTCCCATAGTCGTTATAGTTATTCTACTAAATTTTCTGAAACTGAAAATATTGGCTGTTTATCAAATATGCAAAGAAAAAAGAAAACGGAGGTTTGAAATTATGTGTTCTAGTAATAAGCTATTATTTTCCCTCAGCAAAATAACATTGCAGGGGTGAGTAGATTTAGCTTCTTGGTCTTGTTCAAAGCTCTTGCGATTAGATTTCTTATAAGCTTTCCCCACCCGCATTCTGCGTATTTTAGAAATTGGAACAGATTTTATTCCGAAATACGGGTCTGTGTCTTGTCATCCAATTTCAGAACAGTTAATGTTACTTACATACTTGTAGCTGTATCTCACTATCCCAAAGATGCAACTTATGATCGCTCGCTAGATCTTTATACACGTTGTAAAGTTATAGATGTCGTATATTTTACAATTGTAAAACTGAAATAAAGGTTAGTTGTTTGAATAATGAAAATAATCTGTCCTTTCCTCCTTTCTATGGTTATCCAAAAAGACTTCAACATTTCATTTGCGTTCAACCTTTCCGTACTTCTGTTTTCCCATGAAATAATTAATCGAAAATTGTTTTGAATTTTATTTAGCTATATAAATTAAATTTTTCTAAAATTTGGGAGTAATTTTTTCGGCCAATTTTTACGCGTCTTTGCTAAAAAAATATGAAATTATTTCTTCAGTTAATACTCACTTACTATTCAAATGACTTGTACGACGCTCAGTTTCCGTGATCAGTGACCGAAAACTTTCTTAAATGATTTCATAACTGTATTCACAGCTCCATGAATGGAGATGGTTAGGCTATAAAAAACCGTGAGTGAAATGCTCTGTTTATACTTGCCCCAAAGTGCAAGTACTTGAGCTGCTTAAGGAGGTATAAAATATCGACCTCTTCCTCAGAAAATAATATATCCATTGATGAAACAGTATATATAGCTCCCCAGAAAAAAATCCTCGGCGTCTTAAGAATTCCTATGTTTTCCATCCTCTTCTGAAACGCGTGACTAATGATAGTTTCTTCGGGATTTATTCCTGCCATATACATTAGCATTCCAAAGTTCCCTGCTGTCAATAACCACTTTAACTTTACAGTTTACTGTCAGCTTCTGGGAGACATCATGAAATGAAGGCATCAATGCTAACATAACATCAGAGCAGAATTGCCGCTTCTAAGAGGATTCTACTTTACTGCCAGGCGCGGTTACTTTTTATGGATTTTTTCATCGAGATCAAAGATCCCACTTTCCTGGCATGTGACGTACAGTTGCGAAGTTAAACGACGTAGTTTACGATTCACGGTCATGAAAGTGTATTTTCATTTCTCTTCAGTCTACAGTGGACATTTTTCAATTGATCAAACGCTGGGAAAACAATCGCGTCTTCGGAATTATTCGATTAAAAATTATGATAGAATGATCACTGCATTTGCGTTTGCGAGCTAAATTTGTCATTCGTGCTTCGATAGAGAAATTGAGTCGAAGGTCCAGTGGATTCCATATTTTCGCTCAAATATTAAGAGCTTGAAAGAGAGAGGTTTATGAAGGTATCGGTTCTCCCTGGAAGTAGATTAATCATGAATCAGTTATGAAGATTAAGACGCTATGAGCGATAGGTTGTTCGCAGTAGCCCACTCATCCGATTAATCGCCCCTCTGTTACAATTACTTCTGCCTCCGTTAGCACTGAGTGCAAATAGTGTGATTGCGTGGTCAATGTACTGCGGCCTACCGAAAGGAGATTTGGTCCTTCCGCCCCCTAAGTGGTCCAAAGGGCATCCACGAAGGCACATCTGTCGTATCACATTTACCCTTAGATCGTCGCGATCGCTCTCACCCGCCGCCGTTCTTCTCCCCCCTTCTACTTATTCCCGAAAAACCCTGATTTATTCTCCTTTCCGCCTCTGTTTTCCCATTCCTCTTCCGCTGCACCAACATCGTCCCCTCTTCCGCCGAGCATCACTCGACGAGCCACTCTTTCCTCCATCGCCAAGGCGACCGCCAACAATCCTCCGAACTGCGTCCCCAGCTACCGAAACCGTGCGCACAGTGGGAGCAACAAAACCGCGCGCCGCCGCTGAAAAACTCGGGACCCTCGTGGCATTACCACACTAAATGGGATCTCTCCCCTATTCCCTCCATCTTCTCTTCTCTTCCCCTTCAAAACTCTCCTTCTTTCTTCCGAAAAAAATATTCATCCCTCAGGGTGTTCCTTCCTCTTCTCTTTCCCCCTCTTTGGAGAGGGTACGACCTAATGCAGTGACAGTGCAGCGCGTCTTCACTTACGTCCCCAGGTTCACAAGCGCGTCTTCACTTACGTCCCCAGGTTCGCAAGAATCTTGAGGGTGAACTCGGGTACTTAAAAACTTTTAAGAACTCTCCCACCTGAGCTATCTTTTTTAAGTAACATTGTGAGTAATAGGGCCGATAGTATGGGTGCTTGATTGCATTCATGTAGTCTTTGAGATAGTAAGTAATGGAGGCATAATCTACATCTACAAAATGCAAGCGACTTTCGGCGTGTGGCACTCGGTGTATACACCTAGCTAGTTACCTCTTTAGTTTATTGCATATCGTTCTCAGAAAGAAAGAGTCCCTAAAACGACTTGTCCTCGCATCTATTCCTCTTATTTTACGCTCATTGTCGGATCGGCCGAAGTAGTAGGGGGGGGGGGGAATCGCATGACACCGATTACATCTTCCGCGAAAGTACTTTTTCTGAACTTATCAAGTAATCGCAGCCTATGTTCTAACCTCCTATCATTCCAAGCGTTTCTGTGAGAGCATATACCTAAAGCTTGCTTTTCTATCGTAGCAATTTTTAACAAATCGTATCACC
Organism: Ladona fulva; assembly: GCA_000376725.2. Classification (NCBI taxonomy): domain Eukaryota; kingdom Metazoa; phylum Arthropoda; class Insecta; order Odonata; family Libellulidae; genus Ladona; species Ladona fulva. Next base: position 317,655 of record KZ308503.1, read on the forward strand.
TTGCTAACTTTCTCTAGTTTGCGAGCATTCGTTTCATCCGCTGGGTCCCATATACTAGCCACATATTCCAGATGGGGCCTAACTAAGGAGAAGATAATAAAATACAGACTGATATCGAGAGGCATAGATTTCTTATGCAGCGATACCTCCCCTAAAGAAGATGTCTTATTTATTTTCTAATATATTCTTTACCGAAACGCTGTTTCTCACAGGTTTTCTAAATCTTGCTCTATGCGTAAGCATTGCAGATAACCTAATTTTTTTTAAATTAGCAATATGAGTGGTAACAATTTGACTTATATCTACATGCGCTTATACATACATGCGCTAGATTTTTCCAAATCGTCCAAATCTACATCCGTTATCCTAGTCCAGAAAACAGCGGAAATAAGCTTCGTTAGCACGGCCTCTCGTTAACCGAGTTACCTCCGGTGCTTGCTTTGAAATCATCATCTGCTTTTATGATTATTTGCCATATTCTCTAAATGACGACTCATCAACTACATTGAAAAGAGCATCATATAATTACTGCGTAATTTAACGTCGAAATGATGAGACGGTTTGTTTACATGCATTAATCAATTTTTATTATAGTTACATGCGTCAGCTACTCGTTATCAGTCATAGGAAATAAAGAGATTATACCCATAGATATTTAATTAAGGCGTAACACAAAATCAGGAAGGAAACGTGAATGAGCTGTAGAGCGCAGACTTGGTGCTTTGACCTCACCCACCGAAACACCCCAAACATACTCGAAAACAACCCCTCCGCGAACGGGGGAAAATCGGAGGGAAACCGAGGCAACCAGTGATGTTGTCTTTCTCCCTGAGACACACCCCCGCACTCCGTCCTTTTTATCCGACTCCCTATTCTCCCCCATCTTCCCCTGAGTGCTCATTCCCCCTGTGGCACCCCTCCTCTTTCACGGGGTCCATGGCGGACACTCCGGCGGCTGCGCGCTCCCCTCCCGGCAATTCTCCCTTCTTCCCCCCCTCACTCTCCCGCTCTCTCGACATCGCCAGTCCCAGGCGAACCTTCGATCGGTGAGCAGGCGAAGCGGCCCTCGCGTATTTATCTCCTCACGGCTGTGAGAAACGAAAGCTTACGACAACGTTCCGATGCGCGTGTTTGTGGTGGTTTCCTTTTATTAAGCTTGGTGTCGCGGGTGTTTTGTTCCTTCGGTGTTTCTCCTCCTAAGTGGTGAAGTGAGTGCCTTCTTCCAGGATTCCGCCGCATCCTCAATTATCGATTCCCTTCTTCGGGAAGGGGAAGAATAAAAGAGTGTACTTTCGTCTTTCCGATACGGATAGTTCCTCTCTTCGATGGCTGTAACGGACCTCCGTCTCCGCGTGCTTCGGACGGTTACTTAGTGTCACCTGAGTGTCCTCTCCGACGAGCGACTCATCGGAGAGGCGAGGGGAAGCGCTTCCGCCCAATGTTCCGTCGCGGGGGTCGCGGCGGAGCCGAGGATCTTTCAAGGGACGATCGCCGAAGAACAGAATTTGCGAGTATCTGGACGCGAGTGATTGTTAAGGAGCCCTTTGGTTAACTATCCGTCAAAATGGTGGCGACAGACGAGGGTGACAAGCAATGCCGTCTTTTGGCGGTGAGGCGCGTGGAGGCCTCCGGGCTTATGGTGGACGTTGCTAATTTAGAGAGGATTTCGGAGGCGGAGAGGCTGTCGAGATTGAAGGAGAGAGCGTGGAGGAGGAACAGGGTGGGACTGCGAGGGAGGCGGGGAAGGAGCTGGGCGGAAGAAGGTAGAGCGTCCCCCGCGAGGACCGCATCCGTCCCGAGGACCCTGGTGAGTTATTTTCATGGTTGAGGGATACAGATGTTTGGTAAGATTTAGAATGGCTTCAAAAGTTTTGGATAAAAGGTGTCGCGTGGGTAAACGAAGAAAGACAAAGCAATTATAGCGCTGAAGTAAGCAGAGCGGTATTTTGAGAATTGGCGTCTACTGATAACGAAACCAGTATTCAACGGATGCAACAGCTATGATTGGTCGTTCTTTGGTCTACGTACAATCTATGTTCTACGTTAATATTTTCAATTTATTGAATTAATTAATCTTAATTTATCGGTTGGACGCAGAATTGCCGCTCGCCGAAGGGTGGCTTGCAGGGTATTTATGTAGATGTAGAACTGAGAGGAAAGTAAATAATGTGGATTGAAATATTGGAGCCGATTTGGAAAAACTGTATATGAGCGTGGTCCAATTCACTGCGTTTCACTTCGGTATGAATATCATGTCCAATTATGACTGCTCCTTTATTTGGAAAATTTGTTTGCTTTTGCGTTAAAGTAACCATTACTTATTTCTTACATTTAACAGCGTCGTAACCCTCGACAGGAGATGGAAACTGATTACGGTCAACGTCAGAAGGCTCTGTTAATTGACACTTTCTTAAATTAAATCGCCTCTACATTCTTTCATATTTCTGATATTTTCCTTCACACGACAAATTTCTTGCACATTTAAAGCGATTCAAATAATGTACATTTAGGAAATCTTACTTTCTATTTGCCCCAAAATTCGCGAGAAATTCTGTTTTCGCAATCAAATGTTCGGTTATTAGTCGCTCACAATTTGTGTTTCTGGTTGAAGTAATTGGAGTCTTTGATCTCCTTTATAAGTCCCAGTTTGCCTTGGTGAATGCAATAGGATATTGTAACATCTTAATTACACCGGAGCAGCAATTTTTTCGGAATCGATAAGCTCAACCTGTTTTCAACCGCACTTGACGAACCGAAGGGAATAATTTACGATCGCAACTTCGGTCATCGTCCACACTCACTCGAGACGATCAACGGAATATTCGGCTATTTTAGAAAGCGTTCGTCGCCCCGACATTTTTCTCCGAAGGAATGAATCTGGCTCACTTTCTGTCGTGGGGTCATAGTTCCCGGACGGAGTACGAGGTCACCAGAGCGTGCTTCGTTATGAGGGACCCGTATAAGAGAAACCAAAAGGCTTTTGCGAAAGGCATGTCTCTGAAAGGAATAATGGGAGAATGAGAGGATAGTCGTGAAGGAATTTTAATATCCTTTGAAACCCTCACCCACGCCATCTCGTTCCTCAGTCATTAGTACTTTGTGTGGGTTTCGAAAGGTGAAAGATGTATGCGACCCCTACGGGTTGTACAGTCGTAGCTCCTTTCTTGAACGGAGGATTTGGAAAGGCTATACAACTGGAGAGAGGCATCTGTAAGGTGCGGGTCTCAGTGGGTGTCGTCCCTCCGTTACCCTTCAGTGCTAAGTTCAAGGTTTAACACTCAAGTATCTAATGACGCGAACTATCCCTTATTTTCTTCATCGGTGACGCGAAAAAGACACGGTTCTCACACACTCCCGTTTGAAATCCTTCCAGAACGGAATGAGGGAGGATTCCGACAGGCGCGGGAGTTTACGGGACATCCTAGAGCGTGCGTGTGCGTAGGGAATTTCCAGCGTGGTCTATTGAATGAAGACGTGTCTGCCGGAGATGATTGTCTCGCACGCTGGATCCCCACACCACTAGATTGCCCCCGTATCTGCCTCACCTTTTCCCGGCGTCTTATCGATGCCCCCTCCTTATGTGGGTTATCCTTCCCTTCGGGATTTATATTCTCGGGCGCGCGCCAGCGTTCTGCTCGCTTTACTGGAAGAAATGTATGCTTTACCTCTTTCTTCCCTCTCCAAAGCCGTCTCGGAATGTGCATTCTCAAGAATCATTATTCTTTGACGTGATAAGGAAATTTTTGGAGGAGGCAGTCAAGGCTAAAGGGCGTGACGAGTTTTTTTCGGTTCTCGAAGAATCTGTTTTTTCCTTAAGTAAGGCGTTTCGTCACCCCTCTCTGCATTAATTGCAACTTGCACAGCGAGTTTCGTGTAAGGAAACTAGGTTGCTAATCGCGCTGAATGTTGGCTGCATGTATAAACACCTCATTAAGCGTTGTCTGCATTTCCTTTCCACCCTCGTGAGAAATTCGGTGCGAAGGAGCAAATAGTATCTGGGATAGAGTTGCGAATTCTTTTTCAGATCGCTGCATTACCATCCATTTTCATATTGTTATGTTTCTCAAACCGTAATGAAAAACAAAATGGCTTCTGCAAGTTTAACTATGTAAGAGATAGAAATATCCCTCCTCCGTTTCGAAATCATTTCTTTTTACTCTGTGCCGAGCTGTAATTGCGTCATTCATTGCCATGCACCTGTTATGCTCGAGGTGATAAATGGTGCGCTCGAATAACACTGAGAAGAAAATGAGTGTTTCACTCGTTTTTCCGAACACTATCCGCTAACTTGTTAACGTTATAATATGCGTACCTCGTTGTATAGGAGCAGTTAATAGACGATGCCGATTTGGAAAAACGTGCTGGTGCTGCTCGTGCACGACTGCTTGCCCTTCAAAAGGTTGCTTCGCTCTGGGAATTAAGGGTATTTCGAAAGGAGATCTTCTACTTTAACCCCGGAAGAATAGGTGCTCGGTATGAACATGTTGCGAAAGGTAAAATAGAATCACGAGGCAAGAAGCTCGGATCGAAGAAAGGGTTGGCCCTTCGGATTAAATGCATCGTCGACAACTGGAAAACTGAATGAATTTAGGAAAGGTATTACAGGACGACAGTTTGAATTGAATCTAGTTTCGGTTAGGAGTTTGTTAGGGGACATTTCCTTTCAGATTTAGAACGGAAGTCAATTTCATTTAACTAGAGTACTCGTTCCAGGTATGCAAATTCAGTCACTTTAGAGGATGATGAAATGGGAGGATTCGAAAAACGAACTCAATGCCATCTTTCTCACACTTAACGTCTTATGAAGACCTCTGTATTATTTACCATAGTTGCCTCTATCTCGTAAATCATTCTAAAATGGAAGGGAAATTAACGGGAGTCCAGTCGAAATTGCAATCATATCGTAAATATTGATTATAATCTTTGACAATATCCATCATTCGGTAATAATCGAAAGACGTCTAATTTTTTCCATAACCCCTCAGTTATAAGTTAATAGAAATGTAAATGTATATTAGTCTCTTGCATTGAATTATAGCGCATTGTTATGGATGTCAAGACAATTTTCCTGTCGTTTTTCATTTTCGTGGCATTGTAGTCATTGGTAGAGAAAATTATTAAAACATTGGTCTATCATCCCCTCGCATTTTCCAGATTACTATCGAAAAGGTCGATACTATTGTTATTTTCACATAATTGACAAAGTCACTATGAGGAATGCCACCTGCATTGCTCACAAAAAAGCACCACCTTCACGGTGTGGAAGAGGCGCAGCATGGTAGTTCAGGGGTTAGATTACCTGCCCGGAAAATGAGATACTTAGGTTCGAGTCCCAGTCATGTCGTTGTTTTTCACATCTTTTTATCCTTGGGTAAAGAATATATGAACAAATTTTAAGGTGCTCTGCTATTCGATATCCTGATATTTGTCGCCAGTGTTTTGTTTGAAATGGATATTTGCAGAGCCCTTTTTATTATGAATTTGGAGAGATATAAATCAAATGATAGAGAAGGGAATGGCCGTTCCAACCCAGAGGGTGTCCTCCTCCACGATCGCGATGAGTTCACTCAGCGTGTCGGACCTAAGTTAGCACGTAAAATAGAAGAGGAAAAACTCGACCGGATAGGGATTTTCTTCGAAGGGCCTTCGCCGCGCGACCCTTTATTAAGCTCAAGGTGACAAAATCGAAAGCATCTCTTATCCTTTCGGAAGGGCGTTCCTCAGATGAAGGAAAAGGGAACGAAAGGCTTCCGGGAGATTACTGGAAAGACAGCGGAAATTCTCAGCGTCGGGGTATTTCCAAACAATCGGGAAATCGACCGATTTCGATGTCTGTTTTCGTATCCGCAAACTTCGCTCTGATAGAAAACCGTGGAAATTGAACGAGTTCGGATACTAGATACTAAAATCATTCCTCATTGCGTAATCACTAGAAGACGTCTCTCGATTTATTATCTATTTTCCCACTTATTTCTGCTATAGTCGCGAGATCCTCGTTATATGGAAGAATGTGAGGATCTTACGGAATGTGCGTATCAGCTGAGTGAGGAAGATCAAAGGGCGTTTCTTTTTGGTGATCGATTCGTCACGCGGATTCTGCAACTTAGCAGAGTGACGTCAAGGCTCGCCCGTGACACTGACGACCACTTTGCCTGAGCGGCTTTCGAAGGTTTCGTCATCGGTATAATAGCGAAGGATAAAAATGGTTCCACTTGATACCTGACATTCTTCGCCTTGCGGGCGATGCTTTCTTCTCAAACGACTTTTTAATCAGAAACCTTAGAATCTGCATATTTTGAACGGCTCTAAAATGCTAACCCTTCAACCGCGAAGAACCTTGAGCCTTAAAGCTATAGTCCTAGGAGATTTTTAATCTTTCGTAATTTGAAATTACTGGATCCATCGATCCGATTATTTTTTAAGTGACGCAATGTTTGGCATCTTGCTGGAACTTGATAAACATGTATAAACCGTTGGGTGCACAAGCACCAATGAAATGCTTTTTAGTTTTTTCGATTAGAACAAATCATCCTTAGTGTAGTCGTCACATTAGATTTTAATGATTTTTCATCTTCTGCAACCCAGCTGTTCATAAACTTCAACGATATCACGCTCTCGAGCGCTATGAATTTTCGACCAAATGAGAGGTTACGCGGGAGATTCTCTCATGGCTGTGTAAAGATTCCGACACGTAAACCATGGCAGTGAGAATCCGCCTTTTGATACCGGAAGATTTTCTATTTTAGGAGTGTGTGATTATTTCCTCTGTGCCTTTAATTATAAAGCGTTAACTACTCCAATTTGTATTTAGCCAGTCTTTTTTCTGAAGACACGCCTTAACGGTACTTGATGGCGTTAGTTCGGATAAAGTCAGAGTCACTTCGGGCGTACCTCAACGTAGCGTAATCGGACCTCTAGTCTTCCTCATTTATATCAATGACCTAAGCGATGAGATCAATAGCAATGTGAGGATATTTGCGGATGATTCGGTAATATATAGAGAAATATTAAGTGACGAAGACAGTGCTTCACTTTCAAACGACTTAGCTCATATACAAATGTGGTTCAAAAAATGGCAACTAGATCTTAATGTAAATAAATGCTCTGTAGTAAATTTCTTCGAAAGGTAACAATTGCGTCAGAACCACCCGTACAAAATTAGTGGAACGAATTTAAATGTAGTCGACTCAGTAGAATATCTTGTAGTCACCCTAACCAATAATTTAAATTGGAGCACACATATTCGAAAAATATGTGGTAATGCAACTAAACAGCTTGATTTTATAAAGCCTATTGTAGGTAGATGCGATGAAAAAGTTAGAGCGCGATGCTATTTCACGTCTGTTAGGCCCCAGCTGGAATATGCGGCGAGTATTTGGGACCCAGCGAATGAAACGAACGCTCGCGAACTCGAGAAAGGCGATACGATTTGTTAAAAAATGCTAAGATAGAGAAGCAAGCGTCACGCAAATGCTCTCAGACGCAGGTTCGGAATCCTTGAAAGAAAGGAGATTAGAAGGTAGGCTGCGATTGTTAGATAAATTCAGAGGAAGTACATTTTCGGAAGACGTAATTGGTATTATGCGACCCCCCTGCTACTTCGGCCGATCCGACAGTGAGCGTAAGATAAGAGAAATAGATGCGAGGACAAGTCGTTTTAGGGACTCATTCTTTCCGCGAACGATACGCGATAACAATAAACTAAAGAGGTAACTCGAACGCTTGGTGTTTACACCCCCTGCCACACGCCGAAAGGCATCTTGGAGGGTATTTACGTAGATGTTAACTGACATGCCTTTTATACAAAAACTTAGAAAGTACTCCAGGAAAGCCTCCTAATTTAGTTGGACAAAATATTGAACATGTGCGTACGACCTAATGTACAATATATAGTTCGCTTCGGACTCTGAATACAGTTCAGTTGAGCCATTTCTGAAGAGGGCTCACATATTCATTTCTACATATTAGTCCCACGCGAGCCGCGGCTTAGAAAAGCATCGCACAGAAAGTTGTTCGTAAAGAAGGCTCATACCCCGTGAAAACTGCAAATCTTCAAACACCCTAGAAAGTGAGGATTTTACAAAGTCTTCGAAAGCTGTTAATGAGTTTTCCGTTTCGGATCTCCTATAAATAAATGCCCTTTCTAGCTAAGTGTTTGAACACTCCACGAGACGATTTTAGAATTCGGTCGCTTCCTTTTCCTCTCTATGACCGTGACTTCTTGAGAAACCTTGATCTCCCCTTTCCACCTTAAAAGTTGATCTACAACTCCAATTAATCAACTACCCATTTATTTAAGGGGATTTCGGACTTTAAGAACAAGGCTATCGTTAACTTGAGCATATTATTGATATCTAATTGACAGACCCGATGTCTTCAGTTACTTAATGTCGTAGTCCTAAAGGAAATGAGTATCCGAAATTAACTGCTTCAAAAATGTGTATTATATGTGAGTTGAATGTTTAATTGTATTTAGTAATTGTGTTCATAGATCGAGCTGTGATCAACAATATCTTAAATAATCTAATGCATGGGGCGTAAGATTGAGATATTGAGGTTCAATAAGTATATGAAATGATAATTGAATGAGGACTTCCTTTCTATGCAGGTCGATTTCTCTTCTTAATTAACTCTGGGGCTGTTTCCATTCACGCAATAGCTGAAATGCCCCAATAAATAAATTAAAAGGTTTAAATTGAACCGTTATAAATGTTCATCTCCCCTTTCTGTAGGAAGAGAGAGAGTGAAAGCAAAGCCAAGAGGAATGTTTAAGAGGCCACCTCCGAATTCCTCTTCGAAATGAGAAAGTTTCAAAGCGATCTCCGATGCTCTCCCTCATATTAATACATAGTTGGTCCATCGTTCGCGCGACCCAAATACTATGAAAACACGCTTCCGGAGAAAGGCGATGCTGCGGGCGTTTGTTCCGACTGTAATGGACCAGAGGCTGGTAATCTCACTGGAGAAGTGTTATTTCCTCGGAACCTCGAGAAATAATCAATCGACCTTTTTTGGAATCGTTCCACGGAGAGGAGGGAGACAAGAGGGAAGGTAAAAAATAGACGTAGAAAGCGAAATTCAGAGCCCCGATGCCCCCCTCGAAGCTCGAGTGAAATTCGCCAACTTCTCTCCTCCCATTGCCCTCTGTCTTCCTCTCACAAGCTTCTTTTGCCTCCTCTTCGTGTAGTCGGAAATCTAATTTTGGCGACTTCCTTCTTCGAAAAGAGGTTGGAAGGAACCGTACCACTCCCATTCTTTAAATGAAAGAGTTTTTTTTGAAGGGTCGATCTTTTTTTCGCGCCGATGATAAGGTAACTGTGAGGCGGGGATACTGGATTTTGGTGAATAGAGAAGGATATATTGTTAAATTCTCATCCCTCTAAGCATTTGTGCGGATTTTTGGGAAAAGATGACTATTTCGTCCCATCCGCAACTGCCGTAAAAATATGTTCGACAGATACTGGAGCTTTCTTTTCTTATTTGAGTTACATAATGAGCTCATGGAAGATACGCGATATGAAAATCTCATAGAAAATAATAAATAATAATCGTGTCCCCTTTAATTTAACTGCGGATCAAATTCTCAGTGGCTATCGCTGGATTCTTAAGATAACCGTTTTTTATTATATTAATCGTTACATTCTTTGATGTTTGTCATCGATAAAGAAAACCTTGAAAGCATTCCATCTTCACAATCTTTGGAAATTCTGTAAAGACGGAAATTTATAATGGCCCTCTCCACGGTCTCTGTGACTTCATTCTTAATTATGTGATATAAATTGTTAAGTATGATAGTTTTATTTATAACCTTTGCATGTTCTTCAAATATTCGAATATTTTGGAATATCTCGGCGTATTCGTAGTCTTTCAAAATAGGATATCTTGAAAAGTTTTGATAAAAGAATTATGCTTTCATATTTGGTAACGATTGTCACCTGTTATCTGCTCTTCCGCATGAATGACATGTCTTTCGAAATTACACATCAGATAACATTGTTTTTCGTTTCGATTTCTAATGCTATCTAAGGCGACGAGAGTGCGCTTTTCCGGATGTCTAGGTCTATCACGAGAACTTTAAACGGTTGCTAATAGAGAGGTTTTTCCTTACCAACCGTAGGAAAAATCCTCAGTTCTATAGAGTTCTCCGTTCGAATTGTGAATGGGGATGTGTCCTATTGCGTATACCTGGTCGGACTGCATTTTGCAATCCCAGCCCACTTCGGAGAAAAGAGCGTGAGAAAGGATGTGCTCAACATTATTATTGAACGATGACGGAATCCATCGCTAAGTAGCGGCTATGGCAGTGAGTTTTCACTGAGAGTCTTTTCCTAGAGATTATGCCATTCTTCTTGCTTTTGAGAATCGTTGTTCTTGATATCAAAAAGAACAAAGTATCATCAATTTAGCTGCTATTTATTGAGTAAAATCTAAGTAAGTCTGTTTTATAAATCGTGGAATAGCCGGGATAGTAAGAGAATTATCTGCCATCGATATTGTTTCACTGTTAAGATATGGGATTACCTCGAGGCCACACAAGCGACAGCTTATCTTTTTAATTTATTTTGATTTAATTTAAAATCACAGACTCAAACAACTTGCGCACTGATATTAGCTATCACAGTCAGCTCGTATCGTTTTTAGAGATTTATCAATTGATTTTTAGATCGAATGAACAACTGCTATCAATTTAGTGGTATCATTTGCCATTGAAAAAGGATATGGTTAATGATAAAATTGTTTGATCTTCGATTATAGATAATCACCTCATTAATCTGTGTAGTAAAATCAGCTGCAGTTTGTCGCATTTTCCCTGATTAAGTATAACAACTAGCTAAGAACCACACAGCTTGCAGATTAAGCGGATTTTGACCAACTAATTAAACCCACCGTATGTGGAAACCGCTATATAATCGATTGCTATGCTGTAATTATGAAAACAATGTAAAGCTTTTTCGCATAAAATAAAATTTAAATTATCGGATTTGATAAAATGCGAATTATCGCAATCAAATTCTAATGACGCCGCAAAATGTCAGTCAAGATGCACTTAAAGACTAAAGCAAACTTGTGTTAAAGTTAATTGGATTTTCGATTTAACCGCCGACGTTGTGCCACGGGATTAAAAAGCGCATACTCAATGTATATCATTCGAACGTTGCTATTTTTATGGCTTAGCAAGCTACAGTTTTTCCTCTCGTTGTCTGCCAACAAACACGTTCGCTTTCTATCGCTCGGCTGCTGCATCATCGCCTCTGGTGGTGCGTGACCGCGCACCACGTGATGGCCATCCATAGCCTCTCTGCGACCTTGCGCTTGTCTTCGCGTCCTTTCTCCTCCGCACATCCTCAATTACACCCTTTGGAAATGAGAATCCCATCGGCACAGACGCGGTGCTTATTCCGAAGCACATGCAGGGTCTGCCGTCGCTGTTTAGCAGCACAATGGTGCGGAGAGGGTTTAGTGGGGAGGATCAGTCAAGGTGAGCGGGTCTCCGCTGCGTGCCAAATGGCATCCCAGCCGCTCCATAACACACATTTATTTCGCCAACCCTTGCCATTTTTCCCCTCCGATCCCGGATCCTTTTTTACGACCGTTGGATGGATCGGGATGAGAATGCTTGTTTTCTTTAATGCGATAGAAAATGGTTGCTACCCTTCCGCTTTCGTTCGATTGCGCCCGGCGATCTATCCTTCTTCGTGCCTGTCTGGAGATAACTTACTGCGGGATGCCAATGAGATGAAATATTTTCAATATTTTAATGGCGCGTCCTTGGGGATAACTGGTTTGTTTGGAGAGGACTCTCCCAGCCAGTAGTTATTTTTTGCTCAATCCTCCGAGGGTATGCTACAGCGGCTGATTTGAGGGAAATTTAAATTGCGTCCCTGGAAGAGGATTACGTTTAAAACCCCTCTGAATGATTTGCTGTTTTTTTTCGTGTTAAATCGCGTTTATGAAGACTCTAACTGACCTTAACGTTGGCAGGTACTCTGAGTTCATGAATGAAAGATAACTTAAGTGTATGTAGACATCTCTGCGTATTGCTTTGAATTGGCACTTCAGTTGCTCAGTAATAATAAATTTATCTGTTAGAAACTCAACCAAATCTTGACTGAACGGGAGTTCTTAGAGAGATAATTTGCCTCATAATGGAAAGTGAATCTCTGATTTATGTTACTTCAAGACGTTATTCCCTCGGCTGTCTGGTCAAGAATAATATCCTGCTTGGTTTCTGGGCCAAGTACCGTAACTCAGATCCCAATTTTTCCCATAAGTCTATCCTAGAAGTAACGTTTTTGTGAAAGATCTTTGATACAGGGAAGGGGAAGGTTTATTTTCCTGCTGTAGTAGCGGAGTGATTAGCCGAAGGTTGGAATGATAGCTTGCTAATCCCATTCGAGTCCCGGCAGATTTTTCTGGTTAGGAAATTGTTTTTGTGTTCGTAATGTTAGTAATAAATGATTATTGAAATCGATGTAATTGGGGTCTTCCTGTTTCAGTTAAAGAATTTATTGTTGTTGTTATTATTGTTATTACTGTCATTACTATTATTTGGAACTTTTCATCACGGAGGCTGAGAAACATAAACCTAATCCAGAATGCAAAGCACCGAAGGGATCAGGCTTATCTATTCCTTTTAAGTAATCATTTAAAATTCTTCTGACTATGGAGGTATTACTAATTACAGTGCTTTTTGTAGTTGAACTATAATTCAATCTTCTTTTCTAATTGTTTTGCGTCTTTTACGTAAATTTAACTCCGGTTGCTGAAATAAGGTATTATTGGGACAGTTTCAACAGATTTTAGATTCCAGACTTCTCTTCGGGTGTACACTTCTGTATATTTTCTGTATGTTTTGTGTCTATATTTCCTGTGTTTGGAATGGTCTATTAGATATCTCAATTTTTCTTGTTTTATATGAAGAATTATGCATTATTATTATTAACTTTGTACACATTGGTATACGCCCAGGATAACGGAGTTGACTGAGTCCTATTGTTCGAAGCCCTGTTTCTTCTGACTCTTTTTGCCTAATTTCATCCTTTTGGTAAGCCCACGCATTGCACGAGAGTTATATTGAGCTTTGCGGATAGCAAAATACACGCGTTTCCGATTTGAGACTTCATATACCTCGTAAGCCATTTCCATCCCTGTTCACATCCAAAACCCAGAAAAGATGCAGCATCTTTGCGTATAGTTATTTTATCTGCTTAAATTATGTTTCTTATTCTTCGGTAAATTATTATCATCATTTGAATTGTGCAGTATATCGAAGGAGAGGGAACGTTCCGCCGAAAATCACTTTCCCCCCTTCACAATTGTACCCGCTGTTTAATCTCATTTCGTCCTGGAAAGTTGAACAAAAAAGGTTCAACACTCCGCCCTTTATTGAGGAATGCGGTTTCGGGAGAGATAAGTCTGCAAAAGGCCACTCCGAATCGGACGCGTACGTCGGTGTCCGCGGCGCCCACGCCGATGTTGCGCAAACACTTCTTGTCTATCGCACCGCTCCCAATTCTCCAGTTGGTGGAATGGAAGAACCGAACCGCGTGGTCTCAGTAGTTGTGCTTTCGCTTTCTCGTTCTCTATTACAGTTTGCCTCGGGAGCTTTTGAAAAGTCGATCAAAGAACGCACGTTCGATGCTAAGAAGGAAATGAGGAAGTTTCCGTCGGCTATTCTAAGATGTTTTCGCCCTTTTGCCGTATTTCTTCTGGATGATGCTGTAAGTGAAAGGTTTAACATGTAATTGAGAAAAGAGAAAATTTTCTTGAAAAAACTTAGCTTACGCTTATCATTAAAACTGAAAATTTTAGTATGTATACAGGAAACAGTTTACACGTAAACTTTACCTTGCAAAAGTCGTATTAAAGGCTCGAAGCAGGTCGAAAGCTATTTTCAAATTCCTTATACAAATTACAAAGTTTTTAGCTTCTGTTATTAAAAGCGTTTCACGATGAACAGTCTGCTCATTTCGATTGCAGATATTTGCATCTTCCTCTAGTTAGAAAAATTGGCTTTGTGATTCTTTCAAAATGATGTTTTATTACATTCGGCAGATTATTCGGCAATTATTTGTCTTTCTTCCTGTAGTTAAAATAGTCAATTAACCTGTTGCAAGCCATACCGCCTATTACGTAATACATATATTTTATTGAGGTCAGAGAACGCATCTGTTTAATGACTTTATAATATGATTTTGATGTTTGTTTTGTAGAATTTTCTGAAAACTGTATCTCGAAGATCGGTTATAATGGCGTAACTGCACTGAATCTTTGAACTTTTACGTTACTTCCCATCATTCTTTAAGCTTATTCAAGGCTAACAAACTGATCTCCTTTATCTCTTCCCACCATTGACTATCTGAATATTTCGCATTTGATCTGCAAAGATTGATTTCTTTGAAATTGCAACATTGATTTCTTGTTGGAGATCGAAAATGAAAATGATTCGTCACGAGAAATGTTTGTCACTTTCTCCTGCACCATCATGTTTTTTATCTCGTCAATGCCTTCAAAGAAGCCGATGCTCTCTCAAAGGAGTCTTAAATGAATAGAATAAAGATTCACGCCAATTTTCAAATCCCAATCATAAAAAATTATGACCGATGAAACTTTTCCTGTATTTTTATTTAGCGATTAGGAAATGATGCTGCGAAAATTATTCTCGATGAATAATTTCTTCCTTTCACCGAATCTGTAATATTTTATTTTCGAATATGAACTATTACGAAAACAACCGATAACTTCTCTCTAACCGGGTTCTAATTATTTACTCGCCAAGTTAATAGGAATATTTCCAATTTCCTCGCAAAATAGTCCGCGATTCATTTTCTCTGAGTTATTGGCACATATTTTAGCGTCGTCGGAATTGATTTTGCGGCAATCGGTCGCCTCTTTGAAGCGTTGAGTGGGCGTCTCTCGATCCTTGGGGAATCTCGCTCGCCTTGAATGGAGGCGTGAATGGCATACGGTCCAGTGCATGCGGAGAGCGGTAATTGCAACAGTGCGTGGGAGAGTCAACCGATCTTGAAATCGTGCACCTGTGTACATTTACACGCCTAAACATACCACTCGACCGTTTTGGAAGTGCAAGAGGCGTAGACGCCTTCTGACAAAAATAAGGATGTCCTTCGACGAGCCTCTCTTAATCACAGACTAGTTTTTAAGAGCTGACCTCGAGCATTCGCGCAGAAGTTTTCTTCTCCTTGGTAACCAAATTTTGATATTCTGCATCACCGATTGTGAGGATAGTCCGCTGTCATCCCTTGATTTTTGTTCGTCTCAACTATTTCAGTATAACTTTTAACTTTCATTAGCTCCAAATGTGTTCTATTGTTGGGCTGATCTTGTCTTCTCCTCTATGCTCAATGCCTTTTAATATCCTTCCAAATTATTTAAGAATGAAAATTCGCTGGTGCTTCCAATGACTGTGATGTATGGTGGTTTCGACAAATACACCGTTAGCAGTTCGGAAGCTGTGGGGCTTGTTCTCTACTTGTATTGGAAAGTAATTTCGCCAACATCGTTCATCCTGAGCTTTATTTTCCGTTTCCGAGTGTAAGCAAAATGCGAAGAGAGTTTCATGTCATTGTATTCTGTAATAACACCAATTCAGCATTATTATCAGTAATATCAGAGAGGTAGTGTATCATATCTGAACCAAAAGTGACGTTATTTCGGCATTATTTCTGGTTCACAAAACCCCGACTCTTTTAGTCTTCTCTCGTGTGAGTTAAAGAGTTCTTTATCCAGCATCCTCCGATCCAAAGGCTGTAATTACGTCATCTTCAGCCGTTATGACATTCTCGGCGCGTTTTATATTCTCCGCAACGCACAGAGCAAGGCGTTACAGATGTTTACGGCCTTCTATCTGCTTCGTACTCGCCAGAACCCCTCCTGTTGAACACGTGCTCTAACCATTCATTGAGTCCGAGCAAATCTTCACTAGGAAGTGAAGTTCAAAGCCGACTAACTTTCCTCTACTTTTAGTGCCTCAAATCGCGAGCGTATGAGATCCACGCTCTCGTCCCCAAGTTAATGTTCGCTTGTATGTGGACTTGCCCGTGTTCTCCATTGCAGCGCCCCATCTCTTTGTTATGGTTAAGACAGTTGTGGGAAACAAAGCGCATATGTGCCCTCTCGGGAGACCTCTTCCGGTTCTCCTCCGAAGCATTGCCGTCCGAATCGTTACGTCACCTCTCCACATCGGTCCCCGCGGGGCCCTTTGTTAATTTCGGGAACGAGCATCCATTCAATGGCAATGAGAAAAGAAATTTATTGTGTGACTGGTGGGGAGGGGTTTTTTTTTCATAAATGCGAGCGATTGCTATGCTACTGCTCGGCCGAAATTAAGGCGTAGAATTTTTGGCATTATTTGTATTCACTCGTGACTTCGAAGCAGACATCTGCTTCCATGCCTCTGTCATGTTTCGGCGATTTTCAGAAGGAATGATTCAGAGAAATGAGTAAGCAATGCGAGCAGGAATTTGTTTACTTTAACTCACTTTCCTGAGGAATTATGAAGATGAAATAGATAATCATCGTGACTTCTTATGACTTTCTACTTTGTATGATTCTATTTATTATTTGTATTGCGCCTACAAATACTGTAAACATTTTGCATTCTTGAAGAAATCCAGCTTCAAGTCATAGTAGTACAGTTTCTCTCTCCGAATGGTTCAAATTCAATTCAGAGACACTGCTGTGAAGTCGATTTAGTGAGTAGCATCTCCTGAAACGTATAATATCCCATCATTCACCACGGTAATGTTTCTCGGCTATTCTCATTTTCATCTTTATCAAAGATTCAGCAGTCTAGACGATCGTCTCATACCATTAGAACGCTCAACCTTTTATAAGTTTCTTCTCATGCTTTCAAGCCATTGAATTTGATGCGAATGCTAAGGGACGTATCCACTGCACAGAACTTGTTCCTCTATAAGGGAAGCGAAAATGGTCTCCATATGTGACTTGTGTAAAACCACGTTCACTTTTTTCCGAATATTTTTATCCGCTTTTACGCACGAGTTGGTCTCATCACTATGCGGTTGCTGTGTTAAAAAAAGTTCCTTCCCCATCCAATGCAAACATGTTGTAATGCTCAGCGGAGGAGGTTCCTGGCATAGAGATACCACTTGACATACGACCTCGGCGACATATAAGGTTTCGTCTCTGTATGAGCAAAAAGTCAATATATTTGCAAACTTTCGTTTGCATTAATGCTGTCTGTAAACATTTCGGAGGAATTACTCAATCTATGCTTCGGGTATTTCGCTAAGTATAATTCGTCGGTTCCGTTATGAAAGAAACCCTAACCTAAAGAAAATTTATTTTATTTACTTAAGAATTTACTCCAAAAAAGAAAGCTTCCAGGAATTTTCTAGTCGCAACGCCTCAACTCTTGAACATTTGTCTTCTTGTGGTACGAAGAATCTCAACTTTAAGAATTCTCTGGACATTTTTTTAGTCCTTTAAGGGAAATCATTTATCTCCATGAACTTAGTGGCGTTAGATTGATAAAATTTTAACTCTGATGTATGAAGGGGAGCTATTAAATACGAAAAACGTATACAATTTGTCCTTTTAGATACAAAACCTCATTAATAAATTATTTTACCCTTTCAAGTGAACTGCCAGCGTTTTAGTGTTTGCGTTTAAAGCAGACATGACTGGTAGACATTTTTCTCACATCTTTAAGGAGTAAAGTCGGATTTAATTTCATATATAAATGGAGAAATTGAGGTGTGTTGATCATCGTAGATAGGAAATATGAATTGTGATCGTAAGCAAACAAACTATCCCTTACTGTATTAGAGGAAACGTTTTGCAACGTAATCAAATCTACCCAAAAAAAAGAACATTGTTTCCTTACACTCTCACGTCACTTTATCGCTTTTCTGATCAGATTTCTCGCCGATAGCAGTCTTTTAAATAATCTTTACCTATCGCTAGAGACATCATCAATCAAGTGGTTGAAATCTTCGAATCATGTCATCGCACGTATCTTTCTTATTCACCAATTGACTCGAAGTGAATGCATCTGTTATGGTCTTCGATCGAGTCGCACAGGTTGCAAAATCTTTGGCAGATATCAACGTCACCCACGCGTTTGAAGCAATTCTATAACAGTCCAAGTGGACGCCGCCCTCTGGCCGTGCGATACGGAGAACAGATGATTTGCATTGGAAAAGTGGGCCAGCAGAAAAAGTGGAAAGTGAACTCACCTCGCGCGTGCAAACATTTCAATTTTGGCTGTTAACACTCAGAGTTCAATGAATCCTTGACGGTAACGCTCGACTAGATGAAGAAATAACGTTTTTTCCACGCGTTAAACTGAGGAATACTGAAGGAGGATCAGTTAAATAATTCTATGACTCCTCATTTCCCTCTTTTCATACTAAAGAATGGCATTCATTTAAAATTTTCCGGATTTGTTTGTTCAAACTACTTACCGCGGTAAGTTAACAAACCTATTCCATTCCGATCGAGTCAATCAACTAATTCAATTAACAATTATTTAATTTCATAATACTATATTTGCACAACTCAACTTCTAATATCCTCGGTGCAAGAAATGACCTAAATTTTTCAACTAGGGCTCCTGCAATCTAGTAGATACTATCAGTTCCTGAAAATGTAAGCTTTTTTAGTTAGCATTGAAATTTCTCTTTATTTTTAGGACTTATATCTGTAATTTGTTATATACTAATTGAGTAATATCCACGTAATACGTTTTTGCGTCAGATCGGTGCCATTAGTTGCTTCGCCGCGGACAGAAGCTAACTGCGATTAATTATTTGCTCGAATCCTTTGATGTTAAAAACAAAATCACTCTAGTTATTAAATTAAACGTAAATAACGTACGTAAATACGTTATTATACGTAAATACCGTATATCGCTGGTTTAATGATGGATAATTGCGCTAAATCTTTCTCGTGCACTTTTTGGTGCATACTTGAACGATACTCTCGACTAATTATTTTTTAAATCCAGATTTTGACTAAAAACCGTTAATACGTCGAAAAGCGAATGGCCGATTTTTTTCACTTTTTCTATAGTTCTGCAGAATAATAATGAACAAAGGGTAAAATGCTTGAATAAAATGTCTTTCGCTTTATGTGCTGGATCCTTGTTTTAACATTCCAGGCTGGAGAAGACCGAATCTTCGCTTAATCGGCGTCTGAAATATTTACACCCTTTTAAAATTTCACTCACTGTATCACGAATTTCTTTAGTTATTCTGGCTATGAATATGTTCATGAATTCTTCAGTTATTCTAGCTATGAAATTTTATAAATCTGCGAACATTATCTGAGTGCAACTTTTCTTCGCCAAATGAATTTAAAGTATTTGTCAACTAACGCGGAGTGTAATACCTTGTTTTCCGCATTTCGGCTAGAATGAGTGTCACTAATTGTTTTCTACTTATTATCGGTTTGGAATTCCACCATACGCACGAACTATAATGTCCAGTTTATATCCAATTAAATCTTTCCGCTTAGCGCTGTCAATAATACTCTTATTAGGTGGCCTCCAGATGTCCTTGGTGTGACTGCTAGAGGAACGGTTTGGTGAAACGGCGCGGTTATTATGTCAGAAGAAACCGTTTTTCCAACGAAAAGCTGACGTAGTGACGTGTTACTTCTGATTCAACGGTTTAATGTTTGTTTCGAGTCCTTTTCTCTGCTTTCCACTTATTCGTTCGTGACAGTCATCCCAAAAACTCCGCGGAGTTCTATGCGAGTCCATTATAACGAAACGAATCTAATAGTTTGTGATGGCGACATTCGATTCTTTGAACTTGAGGGAAATATTTTTAGAAACGACCTCTTTCTGAGTTCTAATTTTCGTTAATTGTCTGAAGGGACGGGATCGAGTGGGTCCTCCAATGATAATTTAGGCTGCCGTCGACGTTGTCCCCATTCGGGGCTATTGGGGGTTAGAATTTTAGATTATTTTTATAAAAATGGCGTAAACACTGAAAAGTAATGGATTTTGGAAGACGTTTGTGAAAATTGGAAAACTTCGTTAGCGTGGCTATGCGAGAAATTAGTGGGATGTTTCTCAAACAGAAGTCGAAAAAGTTCCATCGCGAAATTACAAAAACACAGGTCACTCTTTTCTAAAAACACAGGTCACTCTTTTCTAAAAACACAGGTCACTCTTTTCTAAAAACACAGGTCACTCTTTTCTTAAAAATTTAAGATATTTTTCGTCAAATATTTGATTACATGAAACAGCTATCGTGGAATCGACGTGCAATTGTGGGAGTTTTACGGAATGGGCGGCGGCGCATTTTAAATACAACAGCCTTTTTGCTTGCCATCTGCGTGTGGGTCGAGTCTCGCCACTGTCAATTATTAAATCCGGCTTCGCCGGAGCCAACACCCCGCGTGTGGATCGAGTCTCGAATTAAATGTCAGATCGTGGGAAGACTCCCGTTGAGGTGCTCTTGTAACGATCCGTTCAAACACGAAGGTAACAGAGCGAACTTTCGCTTAAATGATCCACAGAATGTTAGCGAAATGTTATCTCAACAAAAGCGAAATGTTATCTCAACAACACTCGAATTACTACACCTATTCATCGCCTCAACGAGTTAAGAGTGAGGCCCCTGCATCAGTGAATCTTCTGCTACGAAAGAAACTCCTTTATTCTTTCCGACAGGAGCAGCTGCTTCATTATTGTACTAACGATTCAATCAACAAGGAACGAATAAGACGTTGAGGTAGACCCAGGTTCAATTTTATTATCAAAGAGATTTGAACATAGCTGTCGATTTGCGCGTTTAGGCAGCTGTATGCGGGATAAGGATATTTTAAAGTGAACTTCGGTGAATGAAAACGGGATTTCTCGGGAAATGTGCACTGGTTATCAGTAGAAGACGAATACAAATCAGATAATGGAAATAAAACTTCTCGTCTCATATCAGATGTTTTTTCAGAGTTTCATTTCCGTATTTACTGCTCGAAGCCAAAAGTTGTCCATACTCGATAGAAGATAAATAAACAGTTTTAATTTAAAAATGTCGTCATATCTGTTTCTGAGGACGGCACTGAAGATATTTTCGATAATTCGCTTTCAAAACTAGCGTCGATGGAGAATCACGAAACTTTGTTTCTTATTATATTGGATTTATTAAGTATCTATCTTGATTTCATATTAAGCTCTCCAAAGGCCGTATAGAGTTTGAAAGTTGTTTTTAAAAATGTGACTTTACTATCTGTGCCTAAGTTTGGTGTTTTACGACAGATTTTTCTCACTGCCTTTCCTGTAAATGTCAATCCGGCAAATGAAACTGTGTCGGTGACAAGAAAGGTATCCGGATAAGCCATCCTCATTAATGTTCATCGGTTCACTCGGTCATTAATCTATTTTTCCCTCCCACTGTGGGGAATATCGCATTGTGCCGACATTAATTACCGTCTCCACGGATACGAGATAAAATTTTAATCATTTTGGCCGCGGAACTGCTTTTGGCGCATCTCCCTGGGAACTTCCCCATCGTCTTTAGGTAAGGGGAAGGGCGTGGATGTTGGGTGTGGTGGATGTGTTGTTGGAGGGAGCGGCGCTGTGACGTGAGCACCTTAAGAGAGCTGGATCGATCCGCGCGCAGCTGAGCCTTTGACCTCGAGTTCCACGACCTTGCCAAGGAAGGGAGGTCACAGAGAAGGCGGGAACGTCGACTCAGACACCAACACCACCATTTCCCTTAAGAGTTGCGCCTCTCGAGCGCCTTCGCTGGAGATGCTGATGGCTCTTCGGTAGTCGTTAATTTTGACATAGTTACCACGGAACAACGGAATCGCAGCATGGGATAAAGAGACTGGAATTTAACAGTCATTGACAACACTGTCGAACTCTTTACACCAGTTGATCTTCATTGGCAAAAACGATATGAACACTAGGTATAGGATTTATTTACTGGATATCGTACATTTTTTACAATGATCATAGCCTGGAAACATGGAAAATCGTGTTAAAGAATTTTCTTTTTTCATATTCCTCCATTTATTTGTTAATATTCCAAGAAACAACGTTGAAATGTAAACTTCAGTATGTTTCTTTCAAACTCATTAACGTGTAACTTCAGTAATTTGCGACACACTATGTTATTTAATGCTACGCAGATCCTTACGAATTATGTGTAGTTTGGAGTGAAAAATTGTGTGAATATTAATGTGAAGCTAATTAATCATAACTCTCCAAATTATCCTTGCGCCTATGGGCCTCCTATTAATAAAAATCGCCACCGAACTCATGATTATCAAGAAACGTAAAGCGTAAAAAAGAGATAAAACGCAAAAAGTTTGAATTTAGTTCTTTGTTCCAGAATTTTGCGTTTCCTCTGCTCACTTAGTTGACTTTAGATCCCATTCGGCTACTTTGTTTCCTAAAATTCGTCATTCAAGGTAGGCTATCTCGATACGTAGTATACTCAAACCGTGAAGTCCTTGCCCTGTGTCCTTACCAGATGTGTACCCTAGCGTGAAATTTCCCCAGGAAAATATCAAAATTCAAGAAAAGATAATTCCAGATGCTAGAGAGGAAACATTTTCGCATATATCTTGGCGAAGATACCAAAAGGAGACCTTTTTGTGAGTCGTTCCGCTTTCAAGAGTAACGCCCGTTGAGCAATAGATTATCAATCCTAAATTAGGGAGCGCCCATCACGGTTCGACTGTTTTTTCCTTTCGCCAGCATTTCTTATCCTAAAAATCTTCATTTGCCGATTACATCTAAAAAATGAAAAAGCGATAGAGAAACTGCGCTTCCATAAAAGGAGTTTTTATTATAGCTCAAACTACCTCGACTGGAACGGAGAACCGTTCCTTACAAGACCTACTTTTCGCGGGATTGCAAATCCAATGTGACTCAGCGATGTTTTAATCATTGATACGAGCATTAAGTCCAGGGCTACCGGATAACCTAGTAGCCATCGCTTCCTACTACTTTACATTATTTCTTTTATTCAGAACAAGAGTTGTGAATGGAGCTCGATTAAAAATGCATTTTACTTCAATCTAAAAGGGGAGGATCAAAACAATGAAACTAAAACAAGAAATTTTGAGTCTTTCAATGGGGAATTAAACGCCTTTGATAATGAAGTATGAAGATTAGTATTTGAGAGAGAAAGCAATTTTAATTGGCCGCTGTTTTTATAGACTTAGAGAAACTGATTGCTCCTCAATCCCAATCCCTTACAGGTAAGCGGTCAAGGCAGCTGCTGTAAGCCATGAAATGGATGGGTATAAGTTAATAGTCTCTCCTTATCAATCTACTTGTGAAAAAGGATTCTATGATTTGTGCGATTGCTCTGACAACGATCCCCATTTGATTTTCTTGCTCTTAAATACACCAGAAACAGAGATAGTTCCATCCGTTGTCTGCGTTCAGCTGTATTGGTTGTTTGCGTCTTTCGCTAATACTTTGTAATCGCCTTGCAAATGACCATCTCGTATGCGGAAGAGAACTGTAATTGCTCGTTGAAAACGAAGCCTTCCAGTTCCTTCGTGGGCGCTAATCTACCGATGACGGGCTAAGCACTCGCGTGCAATCGAGGGTTGCTCTTTGTCAGCGAAAGTCATAAGCAACGGCGCCACGATGAGTCCCAGGACATGGTTTGTGTTGAACGATGCATAGGGATAGGGGTTGGGTTGCACCAGTGGGCGCACATCCAGAGTGGGAAGAGATATTCCTGGGTCGAAGCCAAGGGATGGGCTGCTCTGCGGGAAAGATTCACGGGACGCTCTCCAGGGGGTCGTAGGGCCACATGGAGGTCGCAGACCCAAGGACTGCATGCTACGCGCTGCATCTGCCCGTAAATTCAGCCGAGAAAGACGCGCTCGTGTGCCGGGGTTTAAGCAGGCAGCAAAAAATTTGTTTACCTTACAATCTCGCCTGCGAACGTCGTCTAAATCAGTTTCTTCTGTGTTAGACTCGGATGCTGCGGTAAATAAGGTTTTGTTATTCTCACTGTTGAGTCGTTAATGCGTTTAAAGTTAAAGCGAATTAATTTCTGTCATTATAATAGGGAAGTCGGTTTTAAAGCTCGAGATCGTCTTTTCACTGGGCGATAAATTTGCCACCATACAACGACTACCATAGGACGTGCAGATGCTAAACACTGATTAATAATTATTTTCCGGAAAGATTTGCATAAGAAAGCTCGAATGAAAAGATACGTATCATATTGGTAGCATGCGTTCATACTGTGATAGTAATTCTATTCGATAGCTTTTAAAATTATAAGTGGGAATTTTATTCGAAATTATATTTTATTTATATTTATGCTTCAGTTTCTTTATCGTTGTTATTGCTAAATAGTTTATTTAAATTATGAGGAAAGTTTTGTTTCAGAATGTGAGATGAGCATGAGAACTAAAGAATTTCCTTTTGACAAGGCCTCTAAAACACCGCTCTATCCCTTTAACAGCTCCCATCATGTAAAGACTATTTTTTCCATTTCGTGAGCAAATTGTAAAAATGTGGTTAAACATTCATTCTCACCTCATTGAAGGCAAATTTAGATCGGCTGCAGCTATAAAAGTTTTAATTAAAATAAACATTGTCTAATGATAATTAGATTAGCATAATTGATGTAGCAGGTTAATATACTTAAGTGCGGTTTAGGGGTTGGAATTGCCTATCGTAATTGAAAAAGTATCTTTTTTGGAAGATTTCAAAACATACATAACCATATGATATACTGGAAACGGGCGATGCAACAAGAAATGCTGAACGAACTTAACAAAATGTGGGTGAAATTGAGCCTGGATTCTCTAAAGTGGCGATTCATTTGTTAAGAATTCGCAGGGAAAGTGAGAAAAGGAAAGGAATTAATTGCTGGAGGTGTATGGAAGGGCATTCAAGTCAACTCGCGCATTTTATAGGCAATTGCTTTTTTTAAGAAGGTGCCACCGATAAGTGCGCACTCCTTACTTGACATGAGATGAACTTTTACTTCCTTGTGCACTGTTTGCATATCTTTCTTGGAGCCAATACCTCGCGTCTGCAGTACTTCCCCTTTGGCCCACGCTCCCTCAGCACTCCTCTCTCTTTGGGAGCTTTCACCTGTCCGTCCCAAGATTCTCTTTTTTTTCACTTTATATCGATTCGGGGTGAAACTCTCAACAGTTCGCAGTTAGATTTATCATTAATTTCCATCTCTGAAAAATTTCCTCTAAGTGAACTAACAAGAGGCGCGATGATAGGAAATTAAATCGGGAGCGTTTATGGTGAACGCCCTAAAACTTAATTTTCCGTTTGATTTGCGAGCAGAATGCAGGCCTTGGGTCAGGAAAGCGGAAGCTATTAAAGTGCTCTTCCGGAAGCGATCCTTTTTTTGCTCTTTGGCTGGAGCGTTTGGAAAAAGATTTAGAGGTGTGTGTGTGTGTTAGCAAGTTTGTCTTAGTTTCACTTTCTAAGCATTCTACCGTTTATGTTAATATTCTTCTCACTTTACAGCCAAAGCTTTCTAAAGGATAACTTGCGGCACTGCGGTAATATACGCGAATTGATCAGCTCAATCCTTAAGTCATTTAATTGGCGTACGAAGACCTTCTCTCGGAAACACTGCTACTTCTTGAGTTGCATTATGGACTGTTGAGATCGTAAACCCAATGACTTCGGAAATGACAGTCGCGTTTGAGTTTTGGTTACGAGGCTACGTCATTGTTTTTTATTTTGACTGCCTTCTGCAGTCCTTATTGTAGACGATCTTATTATTTGCGGGAAATATTCGCCCGGTGTGAACATGTCTTGGGCAACAATTTTAAAGAGTACGGTCTCCTCCATTCAAAAATCACAGTCGCGTACAGAGGGTTGAAACCCAATGTCTCCGCGACAGGAAGTTCGATTTTCTCGAGAAAGGACTCGATGGAATTCAATGGAGCAGTGCAATCGACCTCGCAAACGTGAGTGAATTCCTTTGTTGGAATAAGTAACCCCGTTCTCGTCGTGAACGGTGCGATTGTATCTACCGAGTGGGACGGAATGCATTGACCCGAACTCCCGCTCTCCCTTTTCCATCCTGTTAAGGTGAGCACCGATCCACAAAAACACGCGTAGCACGCGCCTCTCACGTTCGATAATGGATCCTCTGAAAGAGGATGCGGTTGCGACCGGCAGCAGCTGTTGGACCCTCTGCCGGGTGTCGCCTCCCATTTCCTCCCCATTCAGCCCTCCAATCCGCACACACCCTCTGCGAGGCCCTCCTCATTGTCGATACATTTTTTCCTGCCGTTTTCGCATCCCCGCCTTCTCTTTTCATCGGCTCTCCTCCCTCCTGAAGACCTTTCGGCATGTCGCAAACTGAGGGCCGCTACACCTGGTGTCATTGTCGGGAGTCGAGTGTCGCCCTTCCCTTAGCCCGTCGATTCGAGAGACTCCTCGCTTTCGCCCACTCGAACCCTTAAACGCCCACGTGCTCCTTCGTTGGGATGACGTGCCCGCTGAGGACCGTCCGTTTGGCGTGCGTCATAGTGAGAGAGGTCTTGAGGAGGATTCTCAACGAGTTGGTAATTATGGTCAAAATATATCAATGCTTTTTCTGTCTTCAGTTTACGAAAGACTTTTCATTGGTGACTGGGGTGGCTGGTGGGGTGACTTTTTCCTCTTTTTAATCTCGGCCAATTGCTGAGAAGGAACAGGTGAAAATTGCTGTTAATTTATAAGGTGATTGAATCATGCGTGTCTCCGAAGTGTAGTTCGCATAGTGAGTGTAATTACATTATGAAGGAAATAATCGTTGATGGAGAGTTATCAATTTGTCCCTAATCGAATTTCTCTCGGAGTGATGCGTAAAATAGAATTAATCAATGCATCTTCTCTTCTAATTTGCCTCTGGTAGCGTGCAGCAACTGTTGCACCTTGCACTTGTCATACATCGTTGTGCTCTTTTGTACGAAAATCATTGATGAATTCCGGAGTCGAAGGTCCTTCAGATTGCAAAAACAGTGTCCTTGCATTATCTTTGTTTGGAAATTTACTTTCTCTCTTTACCGGGAAATTATAAACTTAAAGATTTGTTTCAGCATTTTAGATTTTTAAAAATATCAAGCAATTGCACTAAAATATGAAGCTAGAAGGAATTATATTCATTATGCGTTTTTATTTTCTTTGTTTCCACAGCGCCATCTTGACAAGGGTAGTGATCTGCTGGAAGAAGCCACCGGAGGAGAGCGAGCGTACGACGGTAATGTTACCACCGAGGAGGTCGAAAGCCGAGGCGGTCGGGTGCACGCTTCAGAGTCCCCGGAGTCTATCCAAGGGACGAAAGGGAGCACCGCAGAAAGTGACGGAGGCGGCGGTTTGAGGGACTTAGCTCGATCCCTCAAACAGCACTTGCGTGGCTTCAGCGAACGCCTGGAGGACACGAGAGAGAGGCTAGAGGACACCTCAAGGTGCTTCCACCTGCTGGACAAGGTACACAAAGTTGCTGTTCCGCAAGGGACGTATATCTATTGCTCTAGGGAAGGATGTGCTTGCTGAATTGAATTCTACCCTCTACTAAGTTGACCAAGTTACTGAAGCCTTTTTATAAATGTTATTTTCAACGTAAACACGTAATTTATCCCCGTTAATTGCCCGATAAAGGTGGATGTGAGTAGATAAATGATAAAAATTTACTATTTTTATTCCGAGATGAAAGGTATGTTTTGTTGAGGTTTAAAACTTGGTTTTTTTTACTTTGACCATTCTTCGCTCGCTCTCTCATTGAATTATCATGTGCTATTATCACATTATTTCTCGATTATTTATATCCTTGATAAAAATTAAAATAGACATTTACCCATACCATATAACGTAAATATAACCACTCTTTTCATTTTCTCAGTTCGTTATGGCTTCCTACCACAAAGTCTTGCCAGAATCTATTGATAGTATATCCTTGATATAAAATAATTATATATTTAATCTATTGACTTACCTTTATTCGTTCGTAAATCGTCCAATGACTTATCCGTTTCATTTGACTTCTAGGTTTTTGTCTAAATTTTTTCAAGGTAAGCGACAGAATCGGTCATGGAATAGATGGAAGAGGAGACTTTTAGTCTCAATCTCGCCAAAATAAAAACATTTTTTGTATTATTACTTACTCTCACGGAGAATTTTTTAAATGACCGAGTGGCATAAACTATATATGGGAGGAGATGATGTGGGTGAATAAAAGAGAGCGGAAAAATTTCTGTAATAGACTTCAAACTTTCAGGCCACAGAATGGTCTTCGGAGGCCACGAAGTACCTTCCACGTTCGGGAAAAACGTTAGGAATGATAGAATCGCATGGCGAAGTCTCAGGAAATGGCAACGATGACCGGAATATGGACCAACAGCTGCTGCAGGCGCGACAACTTCGCAGATACATCGCCACTAATCCACCACTCCCAGAGCACCATTTCACGGAAATGCTGACTCTGGCACAGAAACTTGGAAATGATAAGTTACTGGAGCAATGCAAGGTGAGTTAATGGAAACTGATTCATTGTGTCGCATTATGCTTTTGATTTTTCATTTTTCTCAACTATTTTCCCTGGTTTTAATGCAAAGAAACGAGCACTAGTTCTTTATTTAAATAATCAAGGCATACTCTCCTTAGTTATATTTTATTCCATGAATAAGACTTATTTTTATAACTTGAAGGTCCATTAATATTTGACTATTCTCTTGTTCAGGCCGCACATGCTCGTTGTATGGAGACAGTTTCACTGATCAGAGCCCAGCAGCCTAGGGCATGGAACTCCAACCACGTAAATTCTGAACCAACAACTCCGACAGATGCTGTGGTTGAAAAGGGTTGTTCAGCCTGTGCTGCATCCTCGTCTTTCTTCTCCTCTGCATCTTCGTCCTCTTCCTCTTCATCTACGTGTTCTTACCCTTCCTGTCCCAGTGGCCAGGAGAACCACAGCTATAGATCTAAACAGTGCCTCAACCGATCCTGGGCATCCTCCAAGGGCAGCACCAACAATTCCACCGGCCCTGCCAGGCGACGGCGTTCCGTTGGCTCGTACCCATGCTCAGAAAGTGTAGTGGACCACGAGAGTGACCATGCTCCTAGACAGTCTTGTGGAGCTCCTTTCCCTGATGACTGCCTCCTTGGCAACATTAAGGAGGTCCGTGAGAGTTCAGAGGAACTTCTGGAAGAGGTAGTGGAAGACAACAAGTGCTACAGACAGCAGGACATGCTCCTTCGTCGGTCATGCACGTGGCCTTATCCTGGTGAAGGTCAGCCTAGTGACAGTTCAAGGGTGGATGGAGAGGATGGTGGGGATGGGTACAGGAGTGAGATGATAGGGGACTCATACCGAAGGAGTGGCAGATGCAAGCACTGCCACGCTCGTGTTGATGATCAGAGGTGTGAATTCTCTGCTGATCACTCAGGGGAAGACAATACTACAGAAGGAAGTGAAGGGTGCTTGAAAGGGTATAAATGATTCTCTTATTTTGCTTTTTTCTCTCTCTTGAAATTAGATCATTAATTAACTCATTATTCCTGCAAACATTAAGTATAAATTTTTGAACTCAAAAACTTACATTGAATATTAAGTTTGCAGCTACCATCTGCTTGAAATAATGTTTTCTTTCTTATTCTAGTGGTGACTGCTTATTTGACCAAGAAACTAATGATGGATGCAGCAGAAGGAACAGTCAAGGTTCAGGTAGCATCAAATCACCTGTTCCTGTCAATAGTCACTTACATTGCCATACAACAAATATTAATCTTCACCATTCATTGTCTCTACCTTTGAATGGAGAACCTGGGAACAAAGAACTTAAAATGCAAAAGTAAGCAGATTTTTCGTACTTATATTTTCTGGTTTTAATAAAAATTTCATCTGTTGCATTTATTTGATGCAATTTTTATTATCTGTTTTATGACAGTGAATCTGCATTTGTTTTTGTCATTGTTAATACCTAAATACCTTGCAATGCTTATGAGCTTCTATATTAATTTTTAGGACTCTGCTCTTGATTATCAGAGAGATGATTCAGACTGAAAGAGATTATGTTAACTCCCTGGAATATGTTATTGAGGTGAGTTTAACTTTGATTAATAGCTTGATAATCTGTAAGCAGTAAGTGATATCTTAATTAAAATACTGTATTCATTCACAGAACTATATACCTGAGCTTCTAAGGGAAGATATACCACAGGCTTTGAGAGGACAACGTAATGTAATATTTGGTAATATTGAAAAGATTTACGAATTCCACAGTCAATATTTCCTTCGGGAATTAGAGCAATGTGAAAATGGTCCACTGATGGTTGGCCAATACTTTTTAAAATATGTAAGTAAGAATTTTTTCAACATGAAATTAAAATTTTGCTGTATTTAAAGTATATTGCATTGTACTGATGTAATTTACTTACAGGAAAAGCAGTTCTACTTGTATGCTCTTTACAACAAGAACAAACCAAAATCAGATTCATTAATGTCTGAGTATGGAACATCATTTTTTAAGGTAATCTTATTGTTTGATAATGATAAACTATGTTTCTATCTATTTATTTGAGTTATTGACCTCTTTAGATACTCATGTAATGAAATTTGCTAATATCTTTCACTAACTTTCAGACCAAACAGCTAGAGTTAGGTGATAAAATGGATTTAGCTAGTTATCTCCTGAAACCTGTTCAGCGAATGGGAAAGTATGCACTGTTGCTCCAGCAACTGATGAAAGCATACCCAGAAAAGGAAGCTGATATATCTGACATCCAAGCTGCAGAGCAAATGGTTAGATTTCAACTCCGTCATGGAAATGACCTTTTGGCTATGGATTCACTAAGGGATTGTGATGTTAGTATAAATATCTTTCTTACCTTCCTTCTACCCATTTAGTTTCATGAATCTTTACACTACCTTTTTATGCTAATTGCAGGTGAATGTCAAGGAGCAAGGGAGATTGTTGCGGCAGAATGAATTTTTGGTATGGCAAGGAAAGGGAAAGAAGTGCCTTCGTCACGTATTTTTGTTTGAAGACCTTATCTTGTTTAGTAAAGCTCGAAGATTTCCAGACAGAAAGGTATTTTGACTATCATTTTGAACCTTAAATATAGCATTGTCAGTGTATGTTACTGAATTGTACTCTAATATTTTTCCATCATTTTTATACAGAATCTAGATATTTACATCTACAAAAACAGCATAAAAATGACAGACATTGGTTTGACAGCCAAAGTTGGAGATAGCCCAACAAAATTTGAGATTTGGTTTAGGAAGAGGAAGCCAAATGACACCTTTACTCTTCAATCTATGTCTGAAGAAATCAAGAAACTGTGGACTGAGGAGATATCAAACCTGTTATGGAAGCAGGCACTGAGAAATAGAGGTAAAAAGAGAATCTTATAGAAGAAGATATGATAATATGAGAATCATTAACTGAAGCATTGAATAAATATTAATTTTTAATGGTTGATCCCTCACAACCACACATTGTATGAAGAAGAAAAATTTTCTTTCAATAATAATTTTATAGATATTCAAAAAGTGTATGAGAAGAATGAAAAATGATATGATGTGTATGATTCAGTGAGTGACCAATCATTCAATCACCTTTCACTTATCGTCTTTCATTTCCATTTTTTATTAAAGGCATTGTTAGGATCTAGTAAGGATTTCTCATATTTTGAATTAAAATCTGAATTTCCTTTTCAGAGATGCGCCTGGCAGAAATGTCTTCCATGGGCATTGGAAATAAGCCTTGCCTTGATATAAGGCCAAGTGCTGATCAAATCAATGATCGTTCAATTAGTATTGCCCAACTAAGCAAAAGTAAGTGCCCTCTATAACTACTAATATAACTTCAAACTCACTTTAAATTTTGTGAATTTGCATTGAATTTTAGAAGGTATACATTTATATTTATAATGGGAAAAGATATTTGAAGAAGCAGAGAGCAAAAGTTCTTCTGCCAGGATACAAACAACAGTGTAGCTTGGTGTGGTCTCATGAACAAATTTACTCAATTTTATGAGAGATTAGAGGCAAGTAATATTATGCAATGGAGTCAGGGCATAGCCTCATGCATTGATTCAATTTGAATTAATACAGTTCTTCTTGTAGAGCATTTTGAGAGCATCATGGTTAGGGTAGAATCAGACTAGAAGAGAAAGAAAGATTTGTAATTAGCATCGGTAAAACCAGGAAATTAAATTCTATGGTAATTTGTTATCTTTAGGTAATTTTTCCGTTTAAAATTCTTGAATGATTAAACCCTTCAGCCTTTTTAGTAAGAAATTTAAATTTAATAAACAGAAATTTTTAAAAATTAATAAATTATTTCTTATTTGCTTAAAGTTAAAAAATGCTAGATAATGAAAAATTTTATTTTACTTCCTGAGTGTATAAGGTTGATCCTGATATCAATTTAAAATCTTAAGATTTTGCTACATGAGCTGTTTAAAGGGTATAAAAATGTAATATCCAAAAATCAACATTTGATGCAGTATTTTTCAATAGCAGATTGCAAATATTATAATAAGAAAATAACTATTCGGGAAGACATCAATTTACTTATAAAGCTCATTATTTTAGTAACACTTCCTTTATTCAATGAAATATATTATTGAAACCATCCATATAGTATAGCAGGTGCAGAAAACTACATGGCTGGGACTCATACCCAGGTCTCCCACTTTCCACATGGTTCTTCCCTGTTTAGTAATTTACGTTTCCTTAATCCTTATCAATATCGTTTTTTCTTTCTATTTTTTTCTGTAATATGAAACCTATATATAGAACCTATATGTATGTACCTATAGATAGAAATTCATACTTTCCTTTCAAGTAATGCTTGATTCTGTAACTTCTCCACATCTTACTGTACCTAAGTGTACATATGGTTATTTTACTAGCTTAATTAACTACTTAACCAGTTGATTTATTTAACGTTTCATTTGATACTTCATTTGGGAATTCTTTACATTCACACCTGCATAGTGTTTTCAACATTCTAAATTTTAACAAACATTTTTACAGAGCTTCCCATGCAAGTGGCATAATGATCTGAACACAAATGCCATGCCCATTACTCCACTCCAAAATGCTCAACTCTATGGACAGAGCACACTCGACTCTACTACACCACACTCTTTGTGTTTTAGCCCTTACTTTGAAATCGCTTTTTTCCAACATGAAGTGATTTGGTTGGTTTATTCTGCTCAGTTTCTGAGTTGGAATTCATCTTTACTGATTTTCCAATTTTTCACTCCAATTCCAGCACCTCGATTTAGAAATTCAATCGCTGTGTCACCAGGAGAAAGTTCATTGAGTGGAGGTTCTGGAAACAGCAGCAGACGTCCTCACTCAATTATATCAGTTAGCAGCTCATTGTCCTCTGGAGGTGGTAGCAGTGGAGGGAGTAGTAGCGGTGGAGGTGGTACAGGAGGCAGCAATGGAGAAGGTAGAGGTAGAGGGCGCCATTCTCCATTCACCTTTGGAGCCTTGAACCTTGGGTTTGATGCAGTTGATGATGGTGATGATGAGGAAGATGGAGATGAGGGCAGGAATGGTGGAGAAGGAGGCATTGGCAATAGAGGAAGTCCTCGCACTCGCCTTTGCTTAAGACACCAGAGATCAGTCACTCTACAGAGCCAGTGTTCCATGGGTAAAGATTTTAGATACTCTATCGTTAATTAAATTAATAACCTTTCGATGGATAGAAATTTATGTGACAACATAACTGGTTGAATGCTTGCTTATTGTCAATGAACTTGGTTTATCGATATGATAGCAATATCAAAAATACTTTATTTCGGCCATCCACTGAATAGGATGTATCGAGTCTTGTTTTTGTTTGACAGAGTATGGTAATATCATGTGAAACTTATTTAAAATATTTAATTAAATTTCAGAAAGTGGAATAATTGCTGACATATCTGTTGGATCTGAAGATACTGAAGGCACAAGTAATTGGGGAATGGAGAGATCAAATAGTTCTGTAACTTCAATGTCTCAAGACTCTTCCATATCTCCATCATCGCCAATGGCGCCTCCTCTTGAAGGAAATGACACAGCAGATACAACATTGAATGGGAAAGACATTAAAGCTGATGAAAATGAGTCATTATCTGTCAAATTGTAACATATAAGTCAATGGTAAGTAATAATTTCTTCTTGCAAGGAAAATTCTTTTAGTTAAACAAAAATATCAGAGTTAATTTGCTGCAGTTATTGGATATACTTAAGTATTTTGTGATATGTAAAATGTAAAATACATGTGATACATGTAAAATTAATACAAATGTATCAGTTTTTAAGTTATAGTTGAAAATAGCTCTATAAAATGTATACACTGAAATTGAAAGATCCTGGGCCTCATCTACCCTTAGTATTGATATAAAGATACTCTTTTGGGTAGATACTAAGAAAGGAAGGTGTTGCATGCTTCATAATCAGACTCATTGTTATCACTGATAGGTCTGTACAGCTTCCAAGACTCATTCCTGCCCAAATATTTTTTGGTACACTTCCTCGGACTGAAAATTCAGTTCCACTGTAGTTTATCCTTAGGTGGTTTCAGCTCCACTCAGTTATTTTAACTGCTTTTGAATCTCTTTACATGCTGTCATTTACTACCATTGCAGTGATTAATGATTTGTTGTCATTTGAAAGAAGCAGATAATTTACATCCCGGTATTTTTATTTAAGTCATTCCCTAATCCACGATTTAGCTAGCATCTCTAATTCTGGAAATGTTCTGAGAGAAATAATTTGATTTTGTCATAAAATAAAAAATGTTTAACTTGTAAATTTAAAGGAGAAGAGGTGAGGTACTTTGAAATATCTCTTCAACTACAGCTGATAAATCAAATCAATCTCATTGAAATTATGGGTAATGTAAGCCTTTTTTTTATTTTCAGCTGAAGTATAACTTCTAACCTGAAAATGGCAATCTTCAGAATTTTAGACATGAAGATCTTAACTGTGCTGCAAGTTAGCCAAAGAAGTTTCTTGTCTAACCCATTTGTTGTTGTAATGGTGTAATATCTGAAGAAGAGGACTGTCAATTGCTGAGTTACTTATTCATGCCTTATTGGAATGGTTAGCATATGTGTATGTTTATCTCAAGACAACTGCATTCAAATTAAGTCAAATGCCTGCATCTTCAGCTCTATAATGAACTGCTGTTTATATAGATGAGTTATGACTATGACTCAGAGACTTTGCAAGCCATTCCAGTAGTTTGAGTGTGAATCTATAGTGTAAATAGCAGTATTTGTATTTAAACACTATATTTATTGCCAATTCATGATTAACTATTACTCAGATATATATTCTGTAAAATTACTTTTCTATTTCTATTACATTATAAATTGTTTGAAGTGTGTTAAAGGTTTAAACATTCAAGATCAACCACATGTTGGTTTATTGTAAATTTATATCTTTGTTGCTAATCATAGATTCTTTGGATATCCTTTCCTTTGATAGCAAATAATGTCACAAATTTAATTTCATTAGTCATGAATCTGGAAGTAATGTTGCATAGCTACTGTGACCTGCTAATGTAAATCTAATAATGATACAATTTTGAGCTTATCAGTTGCATTGTATAAAGTAAAACAACAGTATAACAAATTATTTTCCAGCATCATAAGCTCTTGAATGAAGTTTACGTTTACCTTAAAAATAACATTGTGTAATGAATTATATATTTAAAATAAAATCGCAAATGTTACAAAATAGGAGTGGCCAGAAGTTATTTCTTTTTCTTTGTCATGAAACATTTTCATAAGAAAAGCACAGTTTTACTAAAATGAATGAGACTTCATAAATCATCATGATTCAGGTAGATAAGAGGTCTTAAAAAAATTCCAGGACTGATTACAAAAAATTTATTGTGAATGTTGTACACATTTTTCTCAGCGTTGTTTCCTGCAAAGGAAACACTGTTTAAAATTGTTTTTGTAATCAGTGAAAGCTCCTGCGTTGAATTTTCCTTTATGGCATCTATTGTCTAAAATTTCTTTCCTTTGAGTGGTCTCTTGAGTTTGGGGAATAGGAAGAAGTCAGTGGGGCTGAATCAAGCAAGTAATGTGGTTGGAGTAGAACAGGCATCGAATTTTGGGCACAAAATTCACTAATCCTGATGGCCGAATGCCATGGGACATTATTGTGATGGAGGAACCACGAGTTTTCCCCCCCAAAGCTCAGGTCATTTCCTCCAGATTTTTTTCCTCAGAGATGCTACTCTCCTCAGCTAGTTCTGTGACAGTCAGTTGTTGATTGGCTCTCACAAGGAACCTCACGTGATTCATATGACTATCATCGCTTTTCCACTAAAAGTAGTTTTCAACATTTCAGGTGTTTCTGCCATGGTTTTTCCAGGTCTGAAACAGAATTTCACGCAACAGCATTGTTCTTCAAGGTAGTTCATTTTAAAAATTTTCCACAAGTGAAAAAACACTTTTAGACAAAAATGCTGTAACTGGAAATTAAAATGGTTATCGACAAACAGAAAACGGGAGGTTACTCAGGAGAGATCAATGATTCAAATGCTCTTTACCGGAATTAATTTGCA
Source organism: Ladona fulva (assembly GCA_000376725.2). Classification (NCBI taxonomy): domain Eukaryota; kingdom Metazoa; phylum Arthropoda; class Insecta; order Odonata; family Libellulidae; genus Ladona; species Ladona fulva. Next base: position 354,174 of record KZ308503.1, read on the forward strand.
CTACAAGTGTCCGCACAAAACAAACTGACCTGGAACTTTTTGAACAGACTTCGTATGGTGTATGTAGATTAAAAAAGCATAAAACACTTTTTGGTGTTGCAAGGTTGATAAAGTTAAAAGAAAAGGAAGTTAACACCAGAAATTCTGGATTATGCATACCACCTAAAACCAATGGGACAAATGTGTCCTATGGGTGATTCCATGTGTCTTATGGATGTTTCTTGGCATTCTTATTTAGGAATCACATTTACTTTTTTACGGAAGAGAATTTAAATTGTCATAAAGCATTTTTTTTAACATTATATGTTGTTGTTATAGTAAAAAAGTTGGAAAACTTAAAGATTGAAATGAAAAAGAATAAAGTAAACATGACAGTTTTAATCGAAGTAAAGTGGGAAGAGCAGGGAGAATTGAGAAATGAAGAAGTTGCAATATTTTATTCAGGAATTAAAAAAGATAAAATTGGAATAGTAACGAGTAATGATATAGTGAAAAGAGTTCAAAAAGTTAAATACATAGATGATAGCCTTATGAATAAGAATGATACCAAGGGATTTAGTTATAGTTCAAATTTAAGGAAAGGTGTATTAACTTTGCACAGTGAAGCCGTGTGGCTGAACCCCAAGGAATAACCAGTGTGAAAAATAGCAACGTGACTGGGACTCGAACCCAGGTCTCCCACTTTCCGGGTAGGTATTCTAACCACTGAACTACCATGCTGCTCTGTTAGTTGGCTGCTTCAGTGATGACCTCAGGTGGCAGTTTGTGCCACTAAATGTGGAGGCTGCTCACCTTGCTGACACAAGAGACACGGCATGGTAGTTCAGTGGTTAGAATACCTGCTCGGAAAGTGGGAGACCTGGATTTGAGTCCCAGTCATGTTGCTATTTTTTACATTTGTTATAGCTCAAGTTTACATGATGAACACAAAATTGAATGTGTGTATGAAAATATTGAATATGTAGTTTAAGGAGAAGAGAAATTCTGTGGAATAATTGGAGATAACTAGACTGCAGTTGTGGGAGAGAGTGAGAAGGATGAGTGGTGGAAAAATTGAGATTGGAAAAAAAATTAATTCTGCAAAGATAAAATATTTATCACAAACATTGGTTTTAAAATCATTAAAGAAGGAGATATACATGGAAATCCCTTGGAGATAGAGCTAGTTATCAAATACAAGATTACATTCTAGTAGAGGACAGGTACAAGAATGCAGTGAAGAGGGCACATGGACTATTGCCAGTGATAATTTATTGTTCACTATTGTGAAGGAAATAATGTTCAAGAAAAATTAAAAGGCAAAGGTTGAACAGAAATATTAATTTGACAATACAGAGAAATGAAAAGCTGGATGAATAACAAAGGTAATAATTAAAGACGGAAGAAAATCAAAAGCCAGCTGAAACTTGGAAAAGAATGAATGATTCATTGTCTAGACCAGAAGAAAAGAAAAAGGGTACTAAGAAGCTTCTAGAGCAAAAGAACCATGGATGACAGAGAAGCTGAAGAAAATTGAAGATATAAGGCAATATATAAATGAAAATGGAGAAAATATCAGAGTAATGTATTGTAAAGCAAATAATGAGCTAAGAAGAGAAACATCTAATGCTAATAGAAGATGATGACTAAGAAATGTTATGATATTGAAGATCTAGAAAGGAAAGGGCTGTATGATTTGACATATTGAGATTGAGGTGAGATTTTCAGAAGATAACATAGGTAGAAGAAAATTGTGAACAATTGTAGAAAAATGTGAGAATAGTTATTTGAGGAAAGTAGTTGAGTAAAAGATGGAAAGAGTATAGAGAAGATTTGTATATACTAACTGAGAAACCTAAAGATATTGCCATTAAAGAAATCTTTCAAATAGCAGAAGAGAAAGTTCTTAAAATATCTTACTCTGAAATATAATAATCAAGTAAGGTATACAAATCTGTAAATCAATAGGAATGTATGAAATTCTCATAGAATTCTTTAAGTATTTAAAAGAAGAGAATATCTAGCAGATAGTGGAAATGCAATGAAATAAATTACACTGGTTCATGGCCAAATGAGTTCTTTAAGAAAGTGGTGATAGCTATGGAAGAAAAAGGTGGACAAAAAAATTTGAAGAATATAAAACAGTAAGAACAGTAATACATTCTGCAAAAATATTATTAAGAATACTAAATAAAAGACAACGAAAATGCTGGTGGATAAAAATTTAGATTTAAAAAAGAAAGGGGTATCAGGGAAGCTATTGGCTTATCAAGAATAATAGTAGGGAAAGTGGAAAAGAAATGGTTTTTTTCATAGATTTAAAAGAGACATGTCTAAATACATATAACTATACATATATTGTTGGTTACTCATACAAGGGCATACATATTTCAGCCCAACAATTTACTTACAGTTTTATATGACATGCTGAATAGGTAAGTAAATTATTTTCAGGTAGCTTCTTGACTAGATGACAAGACATACAAAAGTAAGAAATAGCAGTGACACATTTCTTGCATACTGGCTTATGTCATGATCCACAAAAATCCATAAAATTCAGATTGGAAATACTCTGATACTTCATCTTGAAGATGACTCAAAGACAGGGGTCAAAACATCAATATTCATTGTAGAAACAACACTGTTGGAAACTAAGTTCTTCATCTGACTAGAAGGTAACTTAACCATGTCAGGCTCAACTTGATGAGCACTACAGACAGTCTGTGACCAACAATCACGTACTGATCCAACCAACTGATTGAATTGGACGTCAGGTATTCATCACATTTGCAGTAACTTTCAATAGAAATTCAGCCGATTGCAGAAGGGTTCATGATGTAACTTCCAAAAAAACACAACTGGAAAATTAATAAAAGTGAAACTGCTGCTGAAGGTAAAATAATTTAACTCATGAAAATAATTTCTATCACCCTGAATGAATTCATCTTTTCCTTTTCTATTAAGAAAACTTTCTCAATGAACGCTGATGCACTTACAAGTTTCTAAGATGGTAAGTAAGAGATATAGAAGCTTTCATTACATGGAGGGAATGATAAGGTAGGGTGTACATTATATTCATCAGTGATTTGAATGTATGAGGTGTTTAGAAGGAGCATACATCTTTACAGATGATAGAGGCAGAATTAATTTGGTTTTGTTTGATTTGATCATAAATTTTCAGTTGGATGAGTTTGAATGTACAAAGAAAAGTAATAGGATGATCTATAAAGACCATTAAATACAGAATGATGAAGTTCTTAAAAGTTATTTTATACCAGTGGAGCAGAGGAAATTCCAAGATTTAAGATAAGGGAATGTTTGGAAATTTACAACCACCTTAAATATCTCAGAGTATGCTCCAGTTTGAGAAGTAAAGATTTCCCCTTTGCAAAGGGAAATCACACAAAGAAGTTTTATGTAGCTGCATTTTGATCTTATATTTTTAGAAGAAAAATTTAATCCTTTTATTAGTGAAAAATCACTAAAAATAGAGTAAATTTTATCACCGTCAGTAATCTATAATTACAGAACTTATTTCATTAAATCCTGACTTATTCTACTGACTCAAAAAAGTTAGTAGTAATGATGCTATTTATAGGCATCTGAATATTTTAGTAAAACAGATTAAACTCTTTTATTTCTTTGCAAATAGAAAACTTCTCTATGGAGCCTCCCAAATAATCGACTTTATCTTTCGCGCTTTGTTCATTTATCGCTCCTCAAATGTCACACAGATGCTCGCGAGATGGCCTGAGAATGGCGCGAATGGTGAAAATTTACTCTAGTTTTCTCTTGCGTGTGCGTGAGCAACAAAGACTGAGGAAGAAGTTTTTCACCCTGCGTGAAGTTTCTGTTACGAGCATTTTAATTAGAGTGCAAATGATTCTTTTTTCGTGAAGTGATCGCGGTTTGTAAGTGTGACAAACGATCAATTTGTATAAGTAGTTTTCGGAAAGTGCTGAAATCTGAATCTTTATGATGTATTCCGTAATATTGGTTGTTAGATGTCTGCGGCGATCGGTTGATCTATGCATGGTGTTTCTGGTTCCCACCGCGATTGTATTAGTTGTTTCAATGACGACGTTTCGCCTAAGTTCCTGCAGGGTTCTTCATACTGCGTCATTTTGTGGAAGACAAGCTCATCGTAAGGTTCTTGAGGGAAGGGAATAACGAGTGTAGTTTCTCGATCTCAATATTTCTTTAGTGTTGATTGTGAATTCAAGTCCCTGCTGTGAAATCTTTTAAGCGAGTGTTTGGCTTCGAGACTCGGGAAACATCATCATGCTTGCTTGGGATGGAAATCCTGCAACAGTAAGTTGTTATCTGATTGAAAAATTTAAAAGAACCGGTAAATATTGCGAAGAGGTCCACCAGCCTTTATTTTTTTTATACACCCACTTAGGTGTATGAATGAGAAACGTACGATCATAGGTGTAGGAGCTATGATTTTTTTTCGCTGGTGGACCCCTTCGCAATATTTACCAAAGAACATATTGCTTTCCGATTAGTTTTAGTCTGCATTGTATAATTTTCTTTAAAAAGACACTTCTTTAAGCTGCTTTGTTGTGAATTTTTAAAATGTTTACTTTTCCCCCCTCAAGTTAGATGATCTTAACCTCATAAAAGTGTCTAATCGGTCTAATCATTAGATATTTTTATTCATAGTAGTGCTTCTCTTTTGTTTTTTTATGGCAATGCAAGTATTTATAAGCCATGAAACATGTTATGCCAAAGTAAGATCACCGTCATTTCAATGCCTGGTTAATAGTTATGAAATAGTGCTCTGTTAGATTTTTCCATTATCGTATCCATCCTCGATGAATTTCACTTTAGGATACATGCATTGGTATGTATTCTGAAACATTATCCAGGTACCTTTTAACATTTATAAATGTTCTCTCAGTTATGTTCAGGTACCGCTTTCCTTTTGCGAAGAGTTACAACTATTGTTGTGATATTTTAATTGCAGTTGGCGATTTTGTTACTTAGAAAAAAAAACACAACATGGAAACACAACCTTTATCATTTTTTCTCATTGATATGTTTACTTGTAATATTTAAGGCAGAGATTGGAGAAGCTTATTTATGGCAATGAAAAGATGTTTTAAGTAGCAATAATATAGGTTTAAAAGATTTATTTCCTTGGTGCTTTGAATATTAGATTCCATCATAGTAGAGAAGAGGAGATCCTCATCTATTGTTACCCCATTTATTTAATACTAAATTTATTGGAAATAATCTCCTTTAATAACAATATAATGTAATTAACTTCTTATATCTTTATTTTGGATATATTTTGTGTTCTCAGTAGACATGAGTTATCATTTGTTTGTTATCAACCTTTTGAATCTAGCAAATCACTTAGCTCAGGGTTTAATGTATTCGATATTCGTACAATCTGATTGTGCAAATAACATTGTAAGCTCGATAAACAACAATTCTGCCACTTCAATACCTTTCTTTTAAAGGCCAATTTCAACAAGTGGACAGTTGTAATAAAATGTTTTAGGCAAAGATTTCTAATGTAAATATGGGTCTTTAATAAGTATTCATATTTTTTAGCGTGACATTATTATGGATATACTTCAGAGGCATACTGGATTTTTTAAAGTTTTTGAGGCTTATTTCCACTCAAAATTCTCTAGAGAATGTTAAATAGGAATTAATTCTAGAGAGAATTTTAATAGTTGTCAA
>KZ308503.1:385560-406663 GCA_000376725.2 Ladona fulva
TCCACTACATATTTAGAAAGTTTGAAGTTCATAGACCCACTTTTGATTGGAAATTTTTTTATTGCATGAAAGAATGCAAATTTAAGACTTTTTCAGCATTTCGTTGAACAAATAAAAATTTAACTCGATTAAAATTTATTCTCATAAGTGCTCAGCTAAATGGCTACTCTTCATTTTGGATTGGGTACATTAACTGTCTCCGCATTTATTAGGGACAAAAATTTAAAGAATTTATTTTGCGTGGTCATATTGACCCCATGTGACTAATTACACAACTTTTTTCAACATGACTAACTGTGGATTAATTCATACATTTACGTCTGTAGCTGTCAAGAATAAAAATTTGGGATCATGTTCTAAGAACTTCCATGCTTACTATGATTTTCACTTGAATCTTATGCTATTTCATAGTCTCAAAACATTGTTTTGATCATATAATGTTCACTTTCAGTGAATTTGTAGATAACAGGTTGTTTTATCTATAAAGACGCACAAAACAATGATAAAAATTATTCACTTTCCAGATATTATAAATGGACTAAATATATCATATGTAGAAAAAAATGAGAAAAATTTGTAAAATGAACAGGCTTAACTGTATCTTTTGATCTACTAAAAATAAAGAGATTAGTTCAAATGCATCTCTTGTTCACAATGGATCAACAAGTTATTTCGTGAAAGAGTTATTCAAATTTCTAGTATAAACATATTTTAAAGGTAACTAGGAACATTAAAATATTAATAATCTATATACAGAGAATTCCTAAAATAAACATCAAAGAAAAACTGTTAAGACAAAGTATACCTGCTGCAAAATGATGAAATTCATGGCCTCTTCAGACATCAATAATGTATATAGGTCTCAGAAGAGATATAATGCCAGCAGGAAAGAGAAAAGCACAGTGGTTAACAGAAAATACAGTATTTCAAAAGAAGAAAACAATGTATAAGTAATATTCTGACATTTATGAAGCAAAGAGCAATTGCACTGCAGTATGAAGTAGAAGTATTGGCAACGAAAAAGGAACTAATCTCTAGCTCATCATAGAGGAAAAAAGTTACGCATAAAAGAATCTCTAACATCTAAATCCCAACATATGCACTAAGAAAATAGAGATAATAATATTTTTCTGAAGGAAAATATGATAAGGCAATTTCAATTAAAATAGTTATACAGCTAATATACAAAAAATAAAGTTATAAAATGCATATAGCTATTATATCCTTTACAAATACGAACATAAAAAAAATGAAAAAGAACATGCATTACCAGCTGATAATAAGCACATGCATTACTGCTAAGATATAACAGAGATAAGAAGAAAGCTTTTCTTAATCTTAATTTTCAATCTTGTTTCTGGATTCAAAAATACAAATGCTGAAAAATGTTGTCATTTAGTTTACATCATTTTCATTTAATTTAATCTAGTAAATTATTTTTTCCACAATGCATCATTGAATTACAACTAAAAATAAATCTACTTTCAATGAAATTTAAATCTACTTCAAGATCTTGTAGAAGTGACAGGGAGATTTTTCATTTGGTCACACCTAATAAGAATCTAACAAATCAACTCTAAATATATGATCTAACAAGTTATATACATGAACAGTTATGCCCAGTCCAAACCAGTCTGTTCCAAACCATGTACTGTGGAAACTAGGGTGCCACAATTGGTAGTAAGTATGCTGCAATAATTTTAAAAAAGGTAAGTTTTTATACTTATTTAATGAAATACTACCATATAGTTGCACCTGAAATAATATATGGTACATATAAAAGCAATATACTTATTAAAATTTACCCCTATTGATGTAAGAGATTTTATTTTATATTTCATGTGCCACAAAACCAATTTCCCAGTGTACCAAGGGATAAAAAAGTTTGGGCTAAACCATAAATGAACTTTCTAATTTCCTGTGAAATATTTGAGACCTCATCTAATACTGTACAATAGTTCATTTCATAAAAAAGAAAGGTTCAAATCCCAGGGAAATCATTTGTAAAACTAAATAAGAAATTAAGTTAAAAAATACATAATTCTTTAATGAGAACTATCTGAGTCCTGAAGGGAATATAGTAACTGAAGTTAACATAACATTACTAAAGGTTAATATTAACTCAGAATGTAAAAATATGACATTTAGGGAAAACAAACTTAATAGAAATCACATCAATACAGTCAGTAACATTTTGAAGACTTAAATGGGTTTACTATTTAACAGACTGATCTTGGAAATATTAAAGCAACAGGCATTTATGAGAAGGATTGGATTACTGTTGGAAAAAAATTTACTCAATGGCTAGGAGTTTGTTTAAATACAGAAGAAAACAGAGCTAATAATAATAGAAAGTTAATGTCTACTTATTAAATTAACAAAATTGTGAAATTGATAAAGCAAGGTTTTGAATACACCAAAGAAGAAAAAACTGCTAATCTATCAGTTGCACCCAGAGAGCACTACAAATGAAGGAAAGGAAATCAAAAACTAGCAAAATGTTGTAAAACCTAAGCATGCACAGTAAGAATCTATAAATAACAGTAAGTATACATAAAGACTAGCTGATTAAATACACGTTTTACTTCCATTACTTGGGTTGCAAATAATAAATTAATAAACAATTATTTTCCTAAAGCCTTCCAAAAATAAAATGCTCAAACTGTATCTTATTATTTAACTTTTAGAGTAATTTACCGCAATAGAGATAAATATTTAAATCTCCAATATATTTCGAGCATTTATACGCCAAAGATTAATTAAAGGCAATAATGAAAATACAATTTCACTAAATGGAAAAAAGAAATATGTATTTATCATCATCATTTTACGACATAGGTCGATTTGTACACTTTGTGATGCTAAATTTTTCAATAAATAACTATTTAAATCAAGACAACTAAATTTCATTAAAATCACCTCCATAGAATCTCCAGTAAGCTCCATAGTATGCCTTTCAGCTTCAATAATCTTACGCTTTTCCTCTAAGTCTGATATTAAATTCTCCCGCAATTCTATCTTCTTTTCTTCGAATTCCTTTGCTGCTGCCTTCTTTTCGTTGACGTAGTCTCTTTCAACACATTCAATTTCATACTCTCTCCAGATGGAATTCAGGCGAAGTCTGGCAAAATTTTAACATTTTCATTATCTCAGAAATTAAAAAAATCAAATAATTTGTCTATTCAACGCACCTTTCTTTACAAGCTAAATCCAGCCTTTTCAGCTTTCTGTTATATTCTGGGTGTGATCCATCCTTCAATTGCTGAAGTTGCTTTTTAAGGGTAGCTAACTTATCTTGATACATTCTATGAGTGGAATGACGATAAAGGAATAATAAATCACAAATAATGCGAGGCAAACATTCGCATGACAACGCAATTCCATTCATGTTATTTTCTATACTTACTGTTCTTTTATCTCTGTGTATTCTTCAGATTTGCCCATATCAGTCTCGCTTGCTTCTTCCGTATCTAATCAAGGGGAAAAAAAGAATTTAAGTGAAGAAAGCTATAGGTTCAATTTTAAATGAAATATGCGATGAAAACATGCAATACCCTGACTTCATACCTTCGTCACTTTCATCTCGCTCCTCTTGATCACGCTCGTCTTCATAATCATCCTCGTTATTGTCATCATCGAAATCATATTCATCTTGCACATACCCCGAAGAGTAAGGAGATCCATGATGAGAGGACATTCTACGAGCCTGATTATGTTTTTTAGTCGCAGCAATCTTGAATTTTTCAGGAGAGTAGCTTTTCGATTTCATTGACATCCATTGAAATGTATTCATAAAGTCAAGTTATGATATCGTTTTAGAACGAAGTTATCGATGTTTATAACACTGATAATAGTAAAATGCAGAAATTGCAGCAGTTGATTCCTATTTACTCCTGCAGTCTTCTGAAAAGTCCAAACCAAATTTGTAGCTTCGCTAGCGTTTCTTGATGCTCGTCTGTTGAGGTAAATTGGTAAACAGTAAGCGTAATGAGGAGCAGCAGAAGACTCATAAGATCAGGCCCAAGTTACTTCTTCTGGCGTTTCAGCATTTCTCATTGCTTTAGTTTAGTAACCCCTGATTAATATTGATGTACTACAACTAATCCCTACCATACAACCATAAAGCTGTTATCGTTTATGAGACTTTCGGCGATCGAATGTAAACACCTTTCCAATCGCTACGTTAAATAGCATGCTACTTCTCCATGTAATTGTGTTGAAAAGGCTACTTGAAGAATACCTTTGCCCTGATCTTGCGAACCCCTGGTTAAGATTAACAGGACGAGACTGTTATGCATCGGATACACTCACAGCTGTTTTGGTAGTTAGTAGAACAACGAAGTTGAGGGAGATGAAACGTGATGTTAATATGTTACTATTCTTATATTTTCACCTTTTATTTGTAGCTGTTAAGATTTTATACGTACTTCAAGGTTATTCATAGATTATTTTCAATTTTTGTGCATCCAAGATTGAGTAACGCTCTTAATTTCTGTAAGAAAGAATCGTTTGCAGTAGCATCCTGTGAAATCCAAATTCAGATGTTTGAATAAGCAGCGTATGGTACATTGAAGGAATGACTTCGCATCGACCTCATGACTATACATCAAAGAGAAATCATCTTTCTCACGAAGGAAAGCAATGAAGTTTCTTGAGTAGATGTTGAACCATATGGTTCAACATACACTCTATATATAGAGTATAAAAATAGGTATTGAGCCCATTGATCTTCAAGATCAACAATTAAACAAGTTAACTGACGCCCAATGGCTTTACCCGTCAAAGCATATAAATTTAAGAACAAAAACTGAAGAAGCCTAATAACTGTAAAGAACGAAAAATAACTAGCAGTTCCTTTTAAAGAATTGGCAACCACTGTAAGATCTCAACATTCAAGACTTCAAATTCACTTATGAGAATAACAAAGCATAACATGAAGCATCCTTGCAATAATTTTAAAACTTTTAACAGATTATGGTAATCTATTCAAGATATGTTTACGTCAGTATTCCCAACATCCCTAGTAACCTTATCTTCTAGAAAGAAAGTTTATTTCCTCATGATATCATAGGTTATTGATGGCCAGGACAATCTGGGGTAAATATTTACCCAATCTGGAATTGCTTCCTCCCACGTCTCAAGCACTGATCTAACTTGAAGGATTAAAATATAAAAGCGTTACGAATAACTAGATTGTTTACTTCAACCAAACGAAAACTTTCTAAGGTCATTTCAGCAAATGAGATGGCCATCCAAAAAACATTAAACTGCATTATATTAATGACGAAAGTAGACAGATTAATTGATAATTTACACCAGATAAAATTATGTTTTCTTTCATCATTGCTATGTATTACCGTTAGGTTATGGCTTCTACGATTCAACATGTGTACTGTCTAGTTCTATCAACTGCAAAGAATATCAGAACCTGAAAGTTTCTTTTTATCAACCATGCAGATGCTACCTCATATGGTGCCTTGGGCGATCTTAATCTACCATATCTAAACCCAACGGATTTTTGGTTCATAATAAAATTGTTACTTTTTAGAAGTATAAGCACTTCGATTTTCATTACAGAACTTCTATATCTGTTGCATAGGAGCCTTGAAGTACTTAATTTTGATGTGACTTGTAAAAATGACTTCAACCTTTTGCATTTTGTTGTGAATGGATGCAATGGAAACTACAAATTTTTCCCAGGGCTCATTGACAGTTTGCTGCCCCTAAATGACTAACTTCAAGAGCTAGAACATATATATTTCAATTCAGCAATTGACTCATCTTATTTTTCCTAAGATACCTCTAAAGTAAAAATGAAATTTCATTTGTTCATTCCAAAGAAATTTTTAGAAAAGGCTAAAATAAAGAACACAATAATACAATCAGCAAACAGAATATACTTCGGTACTTTACAATTTTTAAGATGCCTCCAGCAAACTATGGCTATCAGCAAATTCAGTTCATTGAAGACTTCTATGAAAGACAAAATGGAAAAACAAAAATATGCAAGAGTTGATCTGAAATGCAAATCATTAATTTTTACAAGAGATGAAATGAAATCAATGTACAATATTTACAAAATGTGCAATAGTATAATGAGTTACAAACAATTCACACATATTTACATATTGATTAGGGCTCGATGAACATTCGAATAACATCATTCACGTCAGACAATAACTCTTCTCCAAAACCTGCCTCAAACACAGACTTAATCAAATCAACCCTTTCTGAGAGTGCCATATCACCAACTAGCATGAATTTCAAAGTCCCTTCTAGAAGTCCCAAGTCTTCTGGGGCCCTTGAACCATTAATCCCTTCAGAGCCAATACACCACATGTAGATTTTAGCTGCAGATTGTGGGCAAAGATACCAATCTAACACTTGATCTGCCACTCTTTTGCGAAATGTATCAGGTAGAAGAAAGCGATCTGAAATGGAAACTAATTCTAGAGCAGAATACATCTCTTTGGGTTTTTTGGCCCAATGACAGGAACCATAGCTTTCAGTAGATGGTTTGGAATCGTTAATTGAGGAAATTTTAGAGCAATTACTTATATTTAAACAGTTTATATTAGGACATTCTCCTAGATGATGAAGTATATGATTAAGACAGAAATGTGACACACCAGGAAGCTTTATCAAATTCCCTTCTTTTGATTCTAAAAAGTTTCCCTGAAGCATGGCTCGGAATACAGGAGATATACTAGATACATTTTCCCTACTGACATTAACCATCGAACCATCATCGAGAGAAAATATAACCTCATCAGCATTGTGATTGACATATCTTTCCTGCATATTTTCAGAGGTGGTTTCATTACTTTTCATTTCTCCTAGATTAATACAACTTGATGTACTTTCGTAAACTGCTTTTGGAGTACTTTTTCTGTTAAAAGATATGCCCAAAGTGTTTGCTAAATATGATAAGCCATCAACAGCTGCACTCAGTAAGCACTTGTTGTCTTCTTTTTGTATCTTCTCATTTGGTTCAACTGATGCTGGAAAAACTCCAGTTGCACTTCCATGAGCTCTTAAGATATCCAAAAGGACAGCAAACCCATTGCAACTCATGAGAAGCTTACGCAATATTCTCTTCTCTCTGTGAGGAAGGAAAGAAAGACAAATATTTTAGTGCAATCACCAAATTCTCCTGTAAATTTTAGGTTCTCCTGAAACTGCATTAATTATTGACTAAATTATGCTTGAGTTTAAAAGAAACCTTGTATAAAATTTAAGCTAATATTAGAAAAAAAATAAGAAAGGATCAATATCAATTTACATCAATGAAAAGAATTAAACTTAAGAAGAAAGAGAACAATAATTACAAAGTAATTTAAAAGAAAAGTAGAAATTATTTGCAAATAACATTAAATAGATTAACCGGTGTGTATCTTTGATTAAAAACCTGATGAATTTGAGTGTTGAACATACCTTATAATGAAAGGCAAGGAGAGGGAAATTGAAATTCTACTTGACTCCTCTCCTTTAAGGAGACCATAAGCAAGTTCACCCTCTCCATAACCTGATTCAGCAGATGAGGTTAAATCCACCAGAAGAGACATTCCTAAGGAATTAAGTCTATTACACTCGGAACACAGCTGCAGGCCACTTTTACCAGGAGAAGAATTTCTACCACTTTTCAATGCTCCATTTATATGATGTTCAGAAGGAAGGCAGAAACTAGATCTCACCAACATTACAAATCTTTGGTTAATAAGAGGAATTAAATAATGCTCATTTCTGAAATAAAAAGGAAACAACAAAATCAAAACATGGCTCATTGATAGAATAGTCAATAGAGATTAATTATTAATAAATCAAGAGTATTTTAGAATTTTTAAACATGGCCATAATACNCTTAGAGGAATTATAGATAGTTATTTTTCAAGATTTCCATCTTCTAATGATCCCAAATTCATGTTCAAAATAAAAAATAATTCTTTGGAATAGTGAAATGGATGTATTCTTGATTCTATAGATGTCTCCAAGAATTCGACCCTCTTGGAAAAATTGGAAAGAAATGATTCACAAAATCATATTTTTTATTCAGCTTTAAAAGAAGGGTATTTTTACTTATTGTACTATTACCTTCAAATTAAGATCATCCTCTCCACTGTCATCAGATCCATCATCATAAACTGGGGAATATATTTCCTCAGAGTCATTTGTAGCTGTAGTGGAGTAACCACTGCTAGGGGAGGGAGCATCTGAGAGGTCAGATCTGGGAGATGAAGCGTAACCACTAGTACAGCTGCTCGAGCTCCCTCCAGAACAGCATGAAGATGCCTCTGGGCTCATGAGCCCATCTTGAAACTGAGAACTGGCAAAACTCACGGATGTGGGGGACATGGATCCTTGGGATTGGAATAATGCATTCAAGGAGAATGATGCACTGTTTCCAGGCCACAGAGCACACCCTACAGCAGAACTGCTAGGAGGATGACAGTCAGAGCTAAAATGAGTCCAACTACCACCAGCAAACAATGCTGGAGAGGAATTTGATGGGGGAGAAGAACATTTTTGCCCTTCCTGCTCATGACGAACTGCTTGGTAGCTGGGGCTGCTTATCCGGAATGTTTTCTGCATGGATGACTTCAAAGGACTGAAAATAGGAACATTTTGGGTAATATTTCAAGAATAATAAGAATATATTGAGAACACAGAAAAACTGCACCAAATTATTATGCATTTGATTCTGTCTTAAAATCTTTTGCAGCTGACTTCTTCTATGTTGTAATAGCTCATCCTAAAGTTTCCATGTAATTGTGAACATTTAAGAGTCAAAGCTGAATGAAAATACAAAGTGGGACCATTCATCTAAATACCAGTAGATAAAAAATACAGATGAAAATTTTACTTCACGTATAAAAATATTAGGATTTTCACATATTAACTTAGGTTCTTATATAATATATATAAGCTGTACTCTCATCCTTGAGTGGATAATGAATGTATCCTATGTATTAAGAATTCTTTTCACATTTAAGAACAATCAAACTTTGATTCCTAAGTGTGTGCGGAGACTCAAACTCTTCCCTCAAAGCAAAATATTGCAATAAACAATAGACTAAAAAGTACTAACAATGAACACCTCAGGTTTGTGCCACAAGGATCTACATGAAATTTTCAGGATACATTCCTTGCACAAAAATAACACACGTATGTCTGGCCATTCAACTCAATATACCTTTGTTTATGCAAAATTTGCACCTAAAAATTGAATTTAGGCGAACACACATGCATTGCCATGCATATAGCAAAATTTTCCATCTAGAAAAATATTTATCCTGTTGTTTCTTCACAAACAACTTATTTTCTGCAATTAAATCTCATCTTCTTACCTTTCAGACATTCTTTACCTTCCTCGTCAACATTTATTCAAATATACGTTAGATAGGTACTCCAGTTTCTATTGTATTGCTACACTTAGGTTATGGAATCTCAGTCTTAACTATAAGTGTCTTTGACTTGGCCATTTTATGTGGTATTAGTACCAATGGGAGACCCTGAAGTGGGAATTTTCCTAGATGCATGACTTATCGTGCCAAATCACCTAAACCCTTTTCCTTGAATGTACTTCTAATTAGCTCTCCGAAATATTTTCTCAAATTTTGACTCAAGAATTCAGAAACAATTCATAACTAGAAACTAGGTTGTACATAATAATTTATTATTCATAGTTATATAAGATCCTCTACAGTCCACAAATTTGTTATAATTTAACAGGACCTGAAAAGTTATTTATAAAATATTGGAAATTTTATTTTTATAAAAATATTTACTTTCTGCAACTATTTGGGTGATACTTAAAATAAAAACACAAATATTTATGACACAATATACATCACAAAAAACTCTCAGGTTTACAGGGGCATTTGTCTTGTAGAACTTCTTTTGAACAACACTCTTGACTGACATTTAGAAATGTTGATCTATCCGGTGGCAACTTGCACAAATACCACGCATAACATAACATTTGCTCGAATATTGTAGCTGACAGTTGATGACGAATCAATGCGTGAATGCGAATAGCATCTTCAAGTTTGTTATCTATTTAATAGCATCAACATGGGCGTTTTGAATCCTTTTTATAAAAGTGCACATCACACAGATGGCACGATGGTGTAAATTTTGGGGGAATAACTTTTAATGAACAAGTCCGTAAACCTGAATCGTTTGCAAAAATTTCATTATAAATCGCTATGTTTGTTTGGTCCTTCTAGGAATCGACAATCAATGGAAACTTATATTCCTTAACATTCTCTCTCATTACATAAACAAAGGAAAACTTTCAGTAGTTTTACGGACAAACTCAATGAATACTGCGCTGTATATGCATGGGTAATTCTACTTAAGCTGCCAAAAAACACTTCATTCTTTTTTCTCCCTGTATACTTAATGTTTGCCATACTTCTGCCTGATATTCACAACCAGTCTGGTCAGCGTTAAACATGTAATCTGAGTGAAATTCAGGACGAGGAAGGTAAAGAATATCTGAAAGATAAGAAGATGAAATTTAATAGCGAAATATAAGTTGTTTGTGAAGAAAGAACAGGATAAATATTTTTCTAGATGGAAAATTTCGCTATATGCATGGCAATGCATATGTGTTCACCTAAATTCGATTTTTAGGTGCAAATTTTGCATAAACAAAGGCGCATTGAGTTGAATGGTTGGACATATGTCTGTTATTTATGTGCAAGGAATGTATCCTGAAAATTTTGTGTAAAACCGCGAGGCACATACCTGATGTGTTCCTGCTAGAATGAGTGCTATTAACTGAGGCCCAACAGTGAACATTATTACGTATCTCTCCATTGCAAAAATCTTTGCTAAATCTAAATCATAAATCTTAGAGGAATTATAGATAGTTATTTTTCAAGATTTCCATCTTCTAATGATCCCAAATTCATGTTCAAAATAAAAAATAATTCTTTGGAATAGTGAAATGGATGTATTCTTGATTCTATAGATGTCTCCAAGAATTCGACCCTCTTGGAAAAATTGGAAAGAAATGATTCACAAAATCATATTTTTTATTCAGCTTTAAAAGAAGGGTATTTTTACTTATTGTACTATTACCTTCAAATTAAGATCATCCTCTCCACTGTCATCAGATCCATCATCATAAACTGGGGAATATATTTCCTCAGAGTCATTTGTAGCTGTAGTGGAGTAACCACTGCTAGGGGAGGGAGCATCTGAGAGGTCAGATCTGGGAGATGAAGCGTAACCACTAGTACAGCTGCTCGAGCTCCCTCCAGAACAGCATGAAGATGCCTCTGGGCTCATGAGCCCATCTTGAAACTGAGAACTGGCAAAACTCACGGATGTGGGGGACATGGATCCTTGGGATTGGAATAATGCATTCAAGGAGAATGATGCACTGTTTCCAGGCCACAGAGCACACCCTACAGCAGAACTGCTAGGAGGATGACAGTCAGAGCTAAAATGAGTCCAACTACCACCAGCAAACAATGCTGGAGAGGAATTTGATGGGGGAGAAGAACATTTTTGCCCTTCCTGCTCATGACGAACTGCTTGGTAGCTGGGGCTGCTTATCCGGAATGTTTTCTGCATGGATGACTTCAAAGGACTGAAAATAGGAACATTTTGGGTAATATTTCAAGAATAATAAGAATATATTGAGAACACAGAAAAACTGCACCAAATTATTATGCATTTGATTCTGTCTTAAAATCTTTTGCAGCTGACTTCTTCTATGTTGTAATAGCTCATCCTAAAGTTTCCATGTAATTGTGAACATTTAAGA
Source organism: Ladona fulva (assembly GCA_000376725.2). Taxonomy (NCBI): domain Eukaryota; kingdom Metazoa; phylum Arthropoda; class Insecta; order Odonata; family Libellulidae; genus Ladona; species Ladona fulva. The sequence goes on from KZ308503.1 coordinate 397,337, forward strand.
GTCAAAGCTGAATGAAAATACAAAGTGGGACCATTCATCTAAATACCAGTAGATAAAAAATACAGATGAAAATTTTACTTCACGTTATATTTTCATAACTGAAATAAACTTTTAGCTTTGCAAGCCAGAGAATTCCTCACTTATTACCAATAATAATACTTTAATAATCACAAACAGGTTAAAAAAGAACCCAATTACATGTGATACAATAAAAATGAGCTCTCTTGATTTCTCAAACATGCAAACACTTTTGGAGTTTTTATGTTCTCCATTTTGCTTATCTTTGGATGATCAAATTTTAATAATAATTAACGTGCAACTTTTTTTGCAAAATTCATTCACTATTCCTCTGGCTGAGCTTCTTAAAACTCTTCAAATTAACTAACAATACTAAGAGAAAACTCAGGTATTTTTTTTCTGCCACAAAATTTGTTTGGGCTGCATAATATTACACTTATCCATAGTAAACGAGCCACACAACTCATTTTACTTTTTTCCTCTATATTTCACTTATTTTGTCACTGATACTGCAGATTCCCATTTCTTTAAACAGAATGATTGTAAACAGAGCAAGAGATAGCTGGATCAAGCAAGGAGCTTGATCTATTTATTTCAGCAGTTTATTTTGGGTTTACATTTACCCACAAGGCTGCCTTTAACTTGACGCAATACCAAAAGATAAATCATTATTTAAACAAAATTCATTAATTTAATATTTTCCTGTTGTTTGCATCATTAGCATACCTTTTTAACAGCCTTTTGGCACTCTCATCGAATGGTCCATTCAGTTTCTGGTCTAAATTCAAATTAGATACATTTTGTATTGAATCATCCACAGCAGCAGACTGATTTGAAATGGAGTAATTACTGGACTTCTGGCCTTTCAGGTAATTTCCAAAATATTGTTTTTTCTTCAAAGAATTTTCATTTTTGACTGAAACAAAGGCATGGCTACGACCATTTTCTCTTAATTTAGGAAATATCACATCTCGTAGGCGATCTGCACAGATAGGAATCAGCCCACAATCAATAAGCTGTCTGAATCCAAGTTCATCGTAAACAAAATTACAGAGAGCTGCAGCCACTGGGCCATGTCTATCATCCTTCAAGAGTATTAATAACTGGTTTAAGCCTCCATGATCACGCAGCTTCATCCTATTCACAGACTCCCGGGAGAATAAACACAATGTTGACACCAATTCTATAAGATTCAAAGGACAGAAACGTGAGAAGAAAGTCGTCATGTGATATAGGACTTCATCATAAAAATTAAAACTTAGAAAATATTGAGCACCATAAATTACCTCTGAGTTTCCATTCATCACAAAATTCCAGACTTGTGACATGACGAAGTTGATTGATCAGAGCACAGACTGCTCCAGCATTTCCTAGTTTGGGACGTACTTCAGGGATATGAGCAAGGTTCGCTAAACATGCAAGAGCTCCTTCTGTCAGTGTAGATGAGAGTTGCTTTTTCTTTGCTGGATCATCAGCAATATTGGGGTCCCAAACAAAGGAAACTAACTTCTCAAGAATTGTATCATCTCCTTGAACCTAATGAAGCAAATTAAAAGCATGGTAACAGAGGCATAACAGTAAATATGGAGGTTTCCCCACATTGCAGGGGCTGTGGAGCCTAAAAGAATTACCCTGCATGGAATAGAAGATCCAGGTTTTCAGTAAAAATTTTGAGAATATCTACAGAGAGAAAAAGTGATAAATACAGTTACATAAACCAGGCAGGTATTACCCAAACATAGGTTGCTATAATTATATTCTTACAAACAGGAAAAGTTATATCTGTTATGTTTTATAAAACGACCAAATAGAAATTCTGTTTTAGGTTCTATTTACTCTAAAATTTGTTGTTTTCATACTATATAATGTTAGTAAGAAAAACAATTCCCAAAATGATACATACATTAAAATTATACATTCTAATCTTGTTTTTCATACAAAAGTTCTAGTAAAATAGGCTTTTTTGATGTTTTACTATGATGACAAAAATCAAGTCTTTAAAGTCAAAAATCTAGCAGCTGAATATTTTTCTTACCACTTGAGTGATTACATAATATCTGACATAATTAAATGGATGTAAGTTTTTAATATTTTCTTGGTTTCGATTTTTCCACAGTAAGCACAGCTTGATTGAATCTGGATATTACAAACAACTTCAGAAATTCTGTTCCTCTGAATAAAACCTTCAATGCTTTATCCATAGATACGTTATTTTATCAAGATAAATTTATGCATCACTCCATCCCTCATTCAACTTATTGACGGATCCCATATAAAATCTAAGCCACCATTTGACTTGCAGCAAATAATACTAAAATTAAAATTGCAATAAACTGTAGATAATCTACCTGGTTAGCACATTCTTCAGAGCATTGCTGTGTTAAGGTTACAAGAGCCTTGATAGCAGCTTTTTGCAACTCTTCATTAGATGATGATAGAAGTTCAGCAACTGCACGAGCGCCTCCTTTATTCAATATTTCAGATCTGTACTCAGGATTTACTGCCAGAACTCTAAAATAAAGCAGAAACAGAATATGTAAACAACCTATTTTAATGCAACTTTAACAAGCAATTGCTGGTGTAATTTTTCAGTGTAGATTTTTTTGGGAGTCCCAAATTTTAATAATTTAATGATTATCTCATAGATGAAAATATTATAGAAAGGAATACATTCCGTTCCACCAGGAATTTGTGGATGTTTAGCCTTACCTCAGTGCTCTTACTGCCATTTGTCTTGTAGATTCACTAGCATTGTTTTCGGTAGAGGAGTTACTGTTATTTTCACTGGTAGCGCCTAGTATCCCTACAATAGCAGGCACGGCCCCTTCATGACAAATATCCGCCGCAACATCTGGTAGTTGAGCAAGATTACCCAAAACTCGGCATGTTCTTCCTTGTATGCTGTCTTTCCCGACGCCTTCCAAAATTCTGACAATCGGACCAACTGCTCCTAATCGCCATAGCTGTTAAAATGTCAACAATTTACAGCAAAGCTCTTCCAGCTTACGCTTCTATCGAATAAGAATATCGGCGAGCCAATTTTTTCACATCTCCACTTACCTCTAACCGTGTTTCGTTCTCGAGACAGCAATTTCCTAAAATACTTAACGTAACGTCGAGTATTTTTTCATTGGGTTTTTGAAGAAATTTCACGAAATATTTTAAAGCTCCACTTTTTCTTAAAAACGCTACGCCATTAGCAGAATTCACTTCCTTAGTGCGTATTTCTATTAACGCTTGATACACAACTGAAGGAGAACTACTTCGTAATTTTTGCATCAATCTATCATTTTTGCTTATCTCCATCCCAAATAGTATTTTTTAACCATTTTATCGCTAATCTAACAAATATTTTCGAACACAAGGTTCCAATCTACATTACATTAAACTTCGCTCATTCTTCTTAAAGTAGCCGCAGAGATGCCTATTAACTTCCATATGTTATCTAATTCATATATTGTTATTTTTTAACTGAAAAATTTCTAAATCGAACGATTAATAATAAAAGAAACATAATAAATTACACATTATTACACTACCTTAATCAAAAACTACGCTTGTTGATAGTCACTTGTCGGAGATAAAGTTAATCAAGTTAATTATCGATAGGTCGCATTGTGGCGTGGTAAACACATGGAGAATGTGTGGCATTTGAAAATTCGCAGACAAATATATATTCTCATGTTATGAAAATATGGAAACGTGAGTTTTATTTAACTCTATCGTTATAAATTTCCGATACATTTTTTAACGTTATTTTCTAATTTTCTAGAGTTAAGGCGAATGCTGCCGTTCTCTGTAATTACGAGGTAAATAGTGTGAGATTTCTGTCATCAATATTTTGTTGTAACTTAAAATTTTTCTCATATTTACCCCGAACGTACTCCACAATTGAATATTTTTCAGGTTTTGACTTTACTGGAAGACCTTAGAAAGCAGCCTAAAATCGGAAACAGGAAGAATCAGCTTGCCACTGTAGCTTACGAAGTAATTTTAACCACCAGTTTAAAACCGTGCTCACTGATCGGAACTTTGACGGCAGGATAGAGTTCTTTAAAAAATACTCTTAGTAAAGAATTAAAAGATTAAGTACAATTTATCCATAATCCATCCTATCTTCCATAAATTCTCCAACATTTCCTTTGGCCTGTAAAATACATTCGAGCGCAAACTTATAAATGCATTTAAAGATTCTGCCTTTTATTTTTTCCTATCTACGAAAGTAAATGAATTCACTTTTCTGCCTTCTCAAATGTATTAGTATTGAGTTGTAATTACGATTCACTCTTACGTTGTCAAAGTGTTTGAAACTGTTTTGTTAATTTCCTGCCATTGGATTGATTTTACAGACGACGAAGTATCTCAAAGGAACACCCTGTTGTAATCAAACTCCTGAAAGTATTCAGAATTTTCTGAAAGCTGTGGCACCGTTCGGGTTGACAAAGGCAGAGAAACTTATGTTGGTGAATCTTCGACCTTCCACACCGGTTGAGATTCAGCTGGTAATATTTAAAAATATCGGTTTATTAATAGTTAAGATCTTTACACAGAAATTTATGATTTATCTATAAATTTCATGGTGTTTGTAATAGAAAAGTGGCTCCGTTGTGAAACATGTATGTACCATCATTATCTTATTTGACTGAATTTTTAGTTATACTTTCGTTTCTATGGAATATTTATTATCTTACAAGGAATGTCTCTTGCTATCTATTTTTTTAACTTCAAGCAATAAGTTTTTTTAAGGCTAACATGATTTATGACATGAAAACTATTCTAAGCATGTTAGATTTTATGCTTCTCTTGCTGTATGATTTAATGGTAGAATTCCTTTTTTTACCAATTTGAATTACATATTGTACCACAAAATCTGATATTTCATATATATATTTTGTTTTATGTTTAAAGTTAATCCAAAAAACAGCTACTTTTTTCTATATTATGTTATTTGAAGCAGAATATTCTAAATTGCCATCGCAGATAGTTTATATTTTTAGAGTAAATTTTCCCATTTGTTTCTTTGGTGATATTTTCTTCATTCAGCTCACTCCTTAAAAATGACTGTCTTTGCCTTCAAAAAGGTTTTAATCTTCAACTGCAATTGTACTCTAAGCATTGCCATGTATATGATTATAATACCAGGGTTCAAAATTATGATCAGAGATACTTCTATATCAGCAAATACAATAGACATTCAGTAGAGATAAATATTATACAACCAGGTTTCTTGCAGTTTGGCTAAACTGATAGACTTAATTGCTGCCATCTCAGTGAGCCTTCTGTAGAGTAGAATAGCTTATTTTGCCCATTTTATCTATTATGTGCTAACGATTCTGTGAAAGGTAGTTACCAGTTATATCAGCCCTCATTACAGCAGTTATTTCTTTTGAGTCCTGGCATTGTTTGCATTATTGAGATTCATATAATCTATGTTGTAACAATTATGTTAAATAATGGTAAAACTAAAAAATTCAATGACATTTTCATGTTGGTGAGCAGGTAATTGAGGAGAGTGAAGAAAGAATGACAGATGCACAGGTGGAACAGTTGCTGGAAGTGATTGGTCAACACTTGCCTCTGGACCCTAATGCTCCAGTTAAGGAAGAAGCTCAGAATGAGTTGGAAGAAGAACCTGACTTATAATAGTTACACTGATCATTTCTACTAAACTCTATTTATACAGAGGGAAATTCCATTGCTACTTATATTTTAAATTATGAGGTTATGAATTGATACCCTTAACCTTGGGTTGAACACAATGTTTCAAATTGAAATTATTTATTGACAAATTAAAAGGCATGAAATATGATATCTGTTCATTTATTTCTTTCTGAAGCTCTGCAAAATATTGAGAACAGAAGCAAAAATAGTCTTTTATCCAATATTAAGGTTTTTTGGTATATTTTAACTACTTATTGTGGATCTGAATTTATCAATCAAAACTTGTTCCACACATTCAACATTCAAGAACATAATCCTCAGGCTCTCCATTCATAGAGCAATAAACACAAGAGTCATAACACTTGACTGTTGAATTTTTTATTTTACACGTGTTATAACAGCTTAAAATAATAAGGCATTGATCAGAATTGGCAGTAATGAAAATTATTCACAGAAAATGTTAAGATACGCATGTATTTCAGAGTTTAAAGGCTATCTTTTCTGATCTCCCAAATCTTCAATAAAATCTTCATCTATCTGCAAGGAAAATAAAGTTCCAATTAAAATAATAAGTAAATACCTAAGTAATAAAGAGATTAAATCTTATTCTTTGAGTACAAAAGAAGCATGAAGTTAGACATTTTATCTAACTTACCTCTGGCCATTTCTCAGGTATGATATCGAAGAGTTCATCCTTAACATCTCCTTGGATAACTATTTCATCATCCCCAGTTACCGATGATCCACAAGAAAACTTGGTAGCAAAGAATTTAGATGCAACTTTCAGGTCAATATCTGAAAATTATGTGTTTATTTTAAATTTTACTCAATCTAATGATATATAATTTGTTAACTATATTATTGGAAATAAATGATGACATCCAGCACGAACATAAAAACGAATGCATACTTGCTTTACCAATATAAATGAAGTAGTACATATTTAAACAATGAGCCATTTGCTAATTTTTTAGCACAGATCTTGCTGGTGTTATGAACTAGTGGGTACATCATGTTGGGGTAACAAGATGTTAATGTGGTGAAAGCGAATCAAAAACCTCGGACTCAGATGGAATTTTATTATAATCTTCCATAAGTTAGCTTTGTTAGATTTCATACTTAGTGATATTGCCCTAATGTTTAATTATACTAATGGAATAATTATGCATGTTGTAGAACTCAAAAGATTTAATCAATTAGATATTTGGGTGCATTGAATTTTGAGGAGTTTCCATAAAATGTCAGACAATGTGATGCAAAATAAGCATTGGAAGACAATACTGTTTCCTTGTGTCAGTAGCAGCCAAATATCTCCTTTACATTAAGATTTTTTAAGTCACTTCTAATAAAAAAGTTAAATCTGAAAATTTGATTTCATTTTAAGATGAAAATTGGAGAGAATACGTTCACATTCTCTATAAGATTGGCTCAAGAGTCTTTGTATCAAGGCACAAAGAATCCATTGCTGTATTTGCTTACAGTAATTTGAGCAGCACACTGCTAAAAATAAAGGAGAAAATATATAAATACATGTTGAGAGATTTGAGTTTATCAGGGATAAGTTTTTCTTTCTATGTATTGAAATCAAGGCATTATGGAGACAAAAATATCTCAGGAAGCAATAACTGAATAAAGTAGGAATTCTCAAAAGAAAGCTGGGAAGGGAGATATTGCATGTAACAAGGGGTAAAGTGAAAGAAGGGAGTAAGGACTAGGGAAAAAAGGGGGCCTTTAAAGAATCAGTCACAGTGGGTAAAACTGCTTAAATGAAGAAAGGAATAGGTGTCCACTGACCAAAAATGAGATATCTTCTCTGCTTTGTTTATAAATTTCCAATGGCTCAAGAATTAAACACAACTGCTCTTGTTTCACATGGAATTATACCCTTCAGTACACAGACAATGACTGACCTGAACTGGACCTGTAGTTTGGGCTTATTAATTCACTGTATGACCCATAAAGAGCATAACAAGACTCTTATTATGGATTTGTAAATAAATAGTCAGGAAAAACAAGAGAGATATTAAAATGTAAGCATTACTATATAATTATGACTTCACATTCGTTGATAAAAATACAACGAGATGTCTTAAGGGAAGAAAATGAGTATAGAGCTTCATTCTATAAATTGACTAATTTGAAACGAAAATATTCCAATAGGTTAATTAAATCCAAGAAATTAAAATTATTTAATAGTTACCGAATGTGCTTAGTCCTGTTACAACTGTGACTGACTTCTTTTTCCCTCGAGGAGCTCTTGATAGACAGACTTTTTTGGGACCTTCATCTTTCTTCTTTGCCTTCAAGATCCCCTTCCCACCTCTCTTCTGACGCTTTTTCTCTTCCTCTGCACCGCTGATATCACCTTTTCCTTCTTCTTTATTTTCTAACCAGAAGTTATAATTAAAGCAAGTTTCCTCCATGATATATAAACTTAAGTACGTTCATAATAAACGAAATGCTCACCTATTTTCATAACCTTTTCAAATTCGCTGGGCAAATTCCTTTCCAACCACTGTTTACATTTCTCATATTCTGGATAATACTCACAATACTGAAATTTAACACAAATTATTAGTATATTCCATTTTAAATCAAAAATGAAGATTTTTGCAACGTCATGCGATTCCATAACACAAAAGCTGAAATCTGTTTCTCCAAGAGAGTCAGGTTCATGACACAATCAAATCAGAACGAACTGAAGAAATAATGACAAGATCTCATCGATTTTGATTCAAAATGTTGGAAAAATCATTTCAAAATATTTAAATATTAATTTTGCAAGAATACGACGGTTAAGAATATAAGATGGTAACTTGAATTGGAGGTTATTTTTATAAGGGAATATCATGGCTTATTTTTTAAATTTGAACCGTTAATACGGGAGCTAACATTATTAAAAATTTGACCTTTTTTCTACATATAATACATTTAATTTTAGAAATATTAAACTCACTTCCAACGGTAAGCTGCAATTGCCGCAATACAGAACTTTTATGGGATATGAAATTCCAGGCTGTGGTCCAAGAGGAAACCCATTTTCTTCCACTTTCACTTCATTATCACCCATTTAATAAGATTAAAGATAACAACTCTTCCCTGAAAAAATATTACATTAATTTTTTTCTTCGAGCAATCCGCGAAGATAGGAAATGGGAACATATTTTCACTAGTATCACATTGCTAAAGAAACAAATACATGCTTTACGTAAAGTGTCATTAATTGCAAATAAGAGCTGCACACTATGCTTGCTGAATCATATACAGCATTTCAACCTTTCTTTTTTTGCTGAATAAAATGGTAAAATTCGCTAACATGACAGTAATTCAATGAGGAGATTCCGGAAATCTCGCACGAAACCTCAGCAATTCTACATCGAAATTAAAGAAGCGAATTTTTTTATCATTAACTAATTTCATTGAAACATTCACAGATAACAATTAAAACGAACACATGCTTATAAGAATCACTAACCTGGTTATTGTAAAATGTTTCACTTCCAATTTCACAAGTGGCAACTTTTCGAACCAAGTTCAACAATTGAGCTACGATTTTACTCTGCCGGCTCGTCCTTGCGTGAATGTCTATCTATCGACAATATCGATACTCGAATGAATAGCGATTTCGAAGGAGAAGGACTTTCAAAC
>KZ308503.1:408728-467760 GCA_000376725.2 Ladona fulva
GGATTTAAAAAATTAAATATTTTTAACGTAATTCTAAAAGCTTTAAACTTAAATAATAAAATGCCAAAATTCCAAAAATGTTTATGTAAAAATTAGCCATTAACAAAATAAAATTTATTTTCTGGATAGTTGTGCGTAACATTTGCATTGTGCAAACTTTCAAGTGATAAATAACTTCCTCAGTTTCTTGTGCCTTCAAGGGTTAATAGCAAAGCAGATGACCCAGATGTTTAAAAAAATTGAACATTGGAGAGCTTCTTATGATCTAGAGACACAATTTCAAAGCATGAAACATGGCATGAATAATGGAGGAATGTTTGGTCAGAGAATGAAAACTGCTATATGAAATGTAATTATTTTCTTGGATGATGTCACATGTCACCCTCACCTAATAAATGAATGAGTAATGAATGTGAAACTTGCGCGATTTACAGAAAATACCACAAGCATCACTGAATCCATGGATCAAGGAGTTGTGTGAAGAATCAAAATTAATTTTTGATGCAGACTCTTTTAACAGCTGTTGGTTCTGCTGAAAAAGTTAGTGAAGTGATAAAAAATGTTACAATTCTGGATGCCATAATTGGTTAACTAGAGCAATGAAAAATCTGAATAAGGAAAGTGTCACAAAATGCTTCCAAAGAGCTGGATTTGTTTTCCTTGGAGAAGTACTATTTACTAAAAAAACAGTGATTTAAATACCAAAATTAATGATCTCGCACACATTATGGATGGTGATGTAACAAGGGTGACAGCCTTTGTCGAGAAAGACAAAAACATGACCACTGCCAGTGATTTAAACATTGACTCTCCAGAGGAATGCAGTGAGAATGATGGGGTAGACAATCTTGAGTATAATAAAATAGAAGAAAATCATGTTACTAAAAAACTGAAAAACTATAAAAGGGATTATTCATTATATTGAAGAGATTAGAAGTTTTTGCCTGACAAAGAATGATGTTGAACTCAGAAGTTTGTTAAAATCATGGAAAAGGAAAACTTTGGCACAATCAGAATATTAAGCAGTCAAAAGGCCATCAAAGGCTGTTTTCTATAAATCTTATATTAAATAATATTTCATGTAATACTGTGTATTGATTACATGTCAATAAAATGCTACAAGTGTATTTTTCTCCATTAGTTTAATTGTATGTAATGGAAACCAGTCCATAATAGAAAATTTTTGTAGCACCATGAGATTCCACTATAGACATGTTTCACTGTAATATTATAGTGTATTTCCATTTAAAATTTGCTTCAAATCCAACCACTCAATTACTGGAGTTTAAATGCAACACTCTACCGCAAGTAAGATAGAAGGGCCAAACTGGATTACTTGTCTCTTGATAAACTTAATTAGAATATTTCATCCTCTAGTATGAGACTAGAAGGTTATCTCAAGAGTAATTTTTGCTCAAAACTAGCTCCTGCTACTACTAACCTACAACCAATCCCTTTTGCTGAAAATAAGCCATTATCTTCTTACAATTATCAAGGATGACGTTCTGTATTACCTTCAAAAATTGAGTAAATCACACATTAAACTCATTGTCTTGTTATAGCCAAATTTCAAGGTATCACATTAACTTTCATCAACAGATTTCTGTGTTTTCTCAGGTGCATTTATCTCATTTACATAAACTTTGTCTTCATGATATGCACTCACTCATTCTATATTGCTTTCTTTATCTTACATGACTATTTCCAATAACTTCAAAAAATACTCCTTCCATATATATGTCTCTCTCACACTCCAAAGTCACTGTGGAGAGTGTCACCATCATTATAACACATTCTGTTCACTGTGTCATTGCTCCATCTATAATTATCCATCCTTTACCATTTCTCCTAACACAACAGATGTAGTAGTATTGTTAAAACTGCTTTGGCAACTTAGGTCCATAATGTATGCATGTAGGCCCCCACCGGGAATCGAACCCAGGACCACATTAACTGAAGTCTATAACGCGCTGTCCACTTGCCTATCTGTGAATCCCCTATCAAAACTATTCAACAAAAAAAACTCTGGGTTGCGATGGAAATTACACACTAAAAGCCATCTTTGTTCTGGATTACCAATTAATCTAAACTTTTTTTTTTCAGAGCTAACCACTGCAAAGATAGTGAGGCTCCCACAGTTGTTTTGCCACAAGAAAAAAAGATCAGATCACCTTCCACATCACCTCATAATAGTTATTGAGCAAACATTCAATATATGATTTGTATTAAAATAGTTAGCTCCTCAAATCAAAACATAATGTGAGCATGTTAATGGTTTTTGATTCTTGCACTATGCACACACATCAAAAATAGTTTTGTTTCAATCAAACTGGTTATGCATTCTCATCAGTACTCAACTTGCTCTTCACTTACCTAAACAACAGTTTTTGCTGATGAGTTCAAAACAAATATAATAAAAAAATTTCAAAATGCCCATTCATTTTTATTACTGACTTTCCATTTTGAAATACAAATTTTCATGAAAAAAATCTTCTCTTGAATACTCATCATATTATGTAGCATAGAAGCAACTTTAGGAATTTTTAAAAAACTTTAACTTCATAACAACTCATGTCAAAACCCTTGAAAAAATAGCACATTTTCTTTGTAATATTGATATAGGAGCTTGACTCATACTGGACTTATTAGAATTGACTCACTACAGCAGCAATAAAAGATTTCAGTCGATACTCTCCCAGACAGAATTTCTCCTAACTTTATAATAAAATCTTCCATTTTTGGCACAAGCAAAATTATTGATTTCAAAGTAAAACAGTAAATTAGTACTTTTGAGAAATTATTTTAGACAAAATTATATCAAGTCATAAGATATTACAAGGAATAAAAAGATACAAGACAAAAAATATCCTAACTTGCCAAACAATTTAGAGGACCAAACATGCTTCAAATTAGATAAAATGAAAAACAGGATAATGTATAAGATTTAGAAATGGATATTTCATTGATCAGTCTTATAAGTTGCAGGTATAAATGAGAGAAATTTTTACCACCCACAACTAACAGCTAGACAAAATAAAGAGTATTCAAAAAATGATAAGTTTTGGAAATCAGGAGCACTTGACACCCATTTTTTGAAGGAATTCCTTAGATGTGGCTATCTGAGTCTCTAACCGCTCACGCATGGCTGATGTACTAGCTGTCCTCAAATTCTTCTGTGCTGTTTCTAACAGCTCCTTCTGCCCAATAACATTGTGGAATACATGAACATGCTTATCACCTGTTGTTAAAACATACTTTCCAGCAGCATCAAACAGTACACGATTGATTGGAGCTGTTTTTCATCATAAAAGCAAAAAAAAAATTAATAGATATCAGTATAAAATACACAGACAAAAATTTTGAAGGATCATAGAAGAAACACAATGAAAAAGATTTTAAATCTCTAAATAACTAATAAAATTATTATAAAACAGATTTAGAAGATATTTACTACTTCCAGATACATGAGCAGTAACAAAAAAGTAAATTTCCCCGTACTAGATACTAACCTTTCCACACTTACCTTTCCAAAATCGAAATATAGTTACTTCTTTACCTATAATCATGACTTTATTTTTGGCATAATGTCCTTAATGCTCACAATCTTTTTTTTTCCTTAACTTAGTTAATTGCAAAAAATAAACTGTTTTATCAAACAATCACTTCTCATCTTGGAGGTCAGTGGTTTACAAATGATGATAAATAGAAAAGGGAAGTGGATTTTTGGGTGAGGAATTTGGCAGGAGGATGTTAAGTTATTGGAATAAAGAAATTGCAGCTAAGATTTAAAATGCCACGAAAAATAAGGAGATTAAATAAAAAAATCATAAACAAAAATAATGATTGATTACCTTTATGATTTGGAATGTTTCCAATCACTTTCTAGCATAGGGAACATACTCTTTGAATACCCATTTTAAAACAATTTTAAAAGCTTACCTGCATGGATGTCATGAATAGAGGCTTCACATGTTCCAGTCCGTGATGAGTACAGAAATAATGCTGTGCCAGATGCAACAGCCACTACAGTGCCATCTGGTGAGAGAGCCAAGTGAGCTGGGATATCTCGGTAAGTTTCATACTTTCCTGACATCAGAAAATGTGGGTCTTCTCCTTTATCAAATTCAACTGTAGATAGGAAAATCAGATAAATTTATGAATATTCAAAGCTCAGAGATCTACAAGAGGCCAGTATCCATCATGAAAAATTACAATTGTTTTTTGTATAAATTTCCTTGTATATTCAGATTAGACAAATAATCAGGCAGATATAAGGAAATTATTTTAATTGCAAATGAACTGATAGAAAGGTTAACCAAATAGGAAAAACTAACTTTTGGTGTCATATAAGCGCCATGAGCCATCCTTTGAAACAGTTGCCATACGGGAGGAGTCACAACTAAATCCAAAGTCGTGTATTCCTGAAGTGTGTCCTTGGAGTTCAAAAGCACGAGTTACCTGCTTGAAATCTCCAGCTTTACCAAAAGATACTTCCCAAACTTTGAGATCAGGGGCAAACCCTAGAATAGAATTGCATACATAAGTAATAAGTTGATGAATTGTAGAGTTATTAAAATATGAGAAAGCAATTAATGATGAGAAACTCATAAAGTAACATCATCGTTCAACAAAAATTTTGAATTATATAGACAAAACAATGGTTAATGTAAAGCAAATAATGCAAATAATAGAGAGAAAATTCTGTATAGTTGTGATTTTGCATAATATCAAGTACTGTAAATTTTTGCACGAAGACCCCTGAAACATAATTTAAATGGACATCCACCCCAATGATACTTGGGTCGATGCTAGGTTGGTTCAAATTTCCCCATTTAAAATACATGGGGAGGATTTCAATATTCTTTTAGCAGCACTCTCCAAATAGATGGATAGCTATGACTCAACACATGGATAGGATTCATGGTAATGTTTGATATTTTAGGCAGACTACTTCCCAATTGATACTTGCTTTAACGACAGGGTGCATCAAATTTTCCTCCCCAAGGAATCTATAGGAAGCTTCTAATCATTTCTGAATTAGCATGCTCTACCAATGCAGCCAGAATTTCAATTTCACGTTGCATTTGGCAACACCTTTCTAAGATCCATACAGAGACATACATGGCAATGAAAACCCCATACCCCCAACTAAATTGAAAAGCCCAATAGTATTTGAATTATTTTTTGAAAATGTGCATCATAGTAAAAATATCCAAATGATGAAACAGTACCTGAAGCAGCAACAAATCGTCCACAAGGTGAAATTCGAGCACAGGTTGTGGACATAAGGTAGGTATCCACTTTGCCAAGTATGTTCTGGCCTTTTAAGTCCCACAATAGCAGGTCTGTCTTCTCAGAGCAAGACATGATGAAGCGTCCATTGCATGCAATATCTAGCCCAATAACATCTTCATTATGGTGCTAAAATCAAAATGTAAAATAATAATACTTAATAAAAAATTCAACCTCAAGAGAATTTACATCTATATTTAAATGAAAACCCAACTGGCTGCCTTTTGGCATATGGCAGGGGGTGTAAATGTACATCATTTGAGCTACCTATTAAGCCTTTTGTTTTTACGTATTGTATGGGAAGAATGAGCTCCTAAAAATGACTCATCCTTGCATTAATTTCTTTTACTTTATGATTATTGTCAGATCCAGTCAATCCATTGCCAGCTCCCTGAGGAGGATGGCAGAGTCAGCCGTTGAAATATAGGCAGAAATTTTTTTGACCTGGTGGAAAGCCTGAGAGGAGTTCACTCACATAAATGATTTTAGTTTGGTCTGACAAGCATAGGAGCAACCAAATGAAAACAAAATAATTATCATTGTTCACTTTCATCAAATAGTCAAAATAACAAATCCTCTTCCATTTTATACATTAGGTCAGCAATCATAAACCATTAGACCACAACCATTAGGTTACTACCACAAACCATTTGATTACTAACATTCAGTTTTCAAATTATCCCATTATTGTATATCTTCATAACTCTTTCCCATGATATAATTGTTGTAATGCAATTGTTGTCACTTTTCTGCACAGCGTTGGTTATACAAAATGGATTAACAATACATGACAAGTTTGTTAACATTATGAAGTTCTTCAGAGAGAAATAAACAAGAGGAAAATGAGAATGACGATAAAGGAAATTTCTCTAGAAAGAAATTATACCATACCAAGTGTTACTTTCTTCTTTTCCTTTCTTTAGTTAGGATGAATAAAGTACTTACACGAGTGAAAAACACTTGATAAAATACATCTGATTTCAATAAAAAAAACTTTCAGAAAAATCTTCAGTTCAATTATTCTTGGAAAATCTCACTAATATTAATTCAGTAAGGGATTAGTGATTTGGGGGATGCCAAAAAGGAGGAAGTTCTGCCTTGCCATTTTGTTACAATTTCTGAAGATGTTCCAAACTCATTGAAGAAAGCAGTGGCAACCTACCTCACTCCACATCTTGCTTAGTTGCCTCATCCCTTCTTCAAGCCTTTTTGCTGCTGGCAGTAATGGGGATGAGGTTCAACCCTCTCTTTGGGCATGACACTGGCAGATACAATTTTCAATTTCCAAAGTGGTCCTTAGTATGTTTTACTAAATCAGAGGTCTCTAACCATGAGAAGGTTCAAGTATGGAAAAGTCTTAATTTCTTATAAGAATATATCTGTCTAACTGTTGCTTTAATCACAGATACCTTCATATATGATAACAATAATTCAAATTAAATTATTAAAACAAAATTACTTTCAATCAGAAATACCTCATTTGAAAGTGTAAAAGTTGATTCCAAATTATTTTACCTAAAGTGAGACTCCCTCAAATTTGAAGTATATTTTGTATAATTATCATCTGTTAAAGCTAAAACAGCAGCTTCAACTAAAATTGTTAAGAAATTGCTGTGATTAATCTCACGTAATTTGATAACTTCAACATGCATGTGTTCTATATTGATTTGACTTCCCATAATCTTTAACCAAAGAAAGAACACCATGTTTCAGTAATAGATCTTTTAACTTTGATAATCATTACTTCTGCCATTACTAGAAAGTAAATGACTTTTCTGACAATGTGAACTATTTCTCAGTCCACGTACTCCTGATTTTCAGGAAAACATCACAGTAAAATTTTAACTTTTCAACCTGTAGTATCCGTTAGTACCATTTGATTTTACATATATAATAACAAAAAAAAATGATCTATCTCCATCTGCCTTCAGAATTTTCAGTCATCGAATAGCACTGTATTTCCTGGCACCTTCCTCATAAGACGCATTTTTTCACTCCAAAATGTTCCCTAAAGTCAGCATGCGCTTAGGGGTAAAACTTTATCTTCTAAGTAGCAAGTTGATTCACTGGAAAAATTAATATAAAATATTTTTTCCCTCTTCAGGCGTAGAAAATGGTTGCCTTTATTACAAATGTAGATAATAACGCACTTTTAATGTAACAGTTCCATTCTGTTTGTATAAAGTGTTATTATTAAAATAGGAACTTGGATACTTTTCTGTTTGATCCAAGTATTTTTTAAAATTCTAACCTGATAAATCACATGGCGCTGGGTTGTCTTCTAGGCCAGAAAATACGGTACTTCAGAAAGTAGTATGCATTTCAGATCTCTAACCACAAATTAAGCTCAATGAATTTTGATTCACGTAGCATAAGAATATTGAAGACCGATAAATATTCTGATAAAACTAACTTTCGTAAATTCTTACCTTAGGAAAAGTGAAACCTTTTTCAACAGCAACAATACCACCTTCAGGTTTGCGAGTAATTTTGTACACTTGAATAATGTTTTCTGTTGCTCTCAGGATAACAAATGCTTTGCAATCTGGACTCCAGCGCACCAGTGAGGCATGGTCATAGTCGATGTTCACCCTCACACTCTTGTGCTCCTTTTGGTTGAAGTCCTTAGTTGCCCATATGTGCAATGATCGGTCTGAAGGAAATTAATGCGGAAAAATGGTATATACTGAAGGCATTTTAAATTACATAATGGACCTAATAAATAGTTTACAGAATATAATCATAAAAACTAATACATTTCAACAGTACCACAATTCTATCACATTAGCAGTTGGTGTAACTCTCATATGAGAAAAAAGTAAAAATTATTTGTTAAATTCAACACTTCTCTTCCCAACTCTTACTTCATTCTGGGGCAAAACTACTGTAACAATTAACCAAGACCTGTTTTTATTGCTGCAAAATATTAAATAATTCAATTCTTCATCTTGCACTATAATACTGCTTGAGTACCAAACACTTCAGAGCAAAATATATTTCTGAAACTTGAATACCATACCACAATATAATTAAATAATTATGACAGAATTTATTGAAAAAGTTAACCTGAGTAACAAAGTTCACCTATTCACTTAAATACCAGACACCATAAATTAAAAGACCCACGCTCTTTTGTAAACTAATTAAAATTATAAGTATGTAGGATTATGAGAAAATATAAGCCATTATATTTAAACTTTTTATTCTTCATCTTGCTATAAAAACTACAAAAGTGTCTGTATCAAAACAAAGTATCAAAATTACTGACAAGTCTGAAACACCTGAATGTTTCATAAAAGTCTAAATATTCGGGGAGAATATTTTAAACACTTGATACCAGAACATATATGATGCATGAACATAAACCTGACCATGAAAAAAACTGCTTCTTGAGCTTCATTTCACACCTTGTCACATTCAATATGCAAATACAACAAAATTCAACAAAGACTTCAAATATCTCCATTCATATGCTGAGCATGCTGCACCCTGAGTGAAGATCAATTGTATTTAAGAGATAAAAAGACTGATGGCCAAATAACGACCATTAATTTCTAAAATTATAGGAATGCTTTGAGATGGAATTTATTGGTGAATATAAACTCACACCTAAGAAATGTATGCTATAAAAGTTCTTGTTTATTTAAAATAAGTTACATGCAGTTTTGAAAGAAAACAGCAATGGAGTCAATTTAAAAAGCTGAACCTCTTTGTGATAGGAACATCTTGAGTAAAAAGATTTATTGACCCAAGGAACAGACCTAAACATGTCAGATGTACTCTAGTGTGTGGCCAAAATTAACAAAATATAGCACTGACTGAAAACTTGGAAAAAGAGATGAACATCAAAAAATAACATGCAAATTAGACTTAAAAATGTCTTAATGCATGCAAAATGATAGAATATAGAGATCACATGACATTAAATAATAGAAGTAAACCTAGAATTTTTTAAAATTCGATCTAAGTTGTAACAACATGTAATCTCTAAGATATATTTCACATGGATCATAATTTCTTTGGAACAAAAAGAGCATGTAATAACCATAAAATTGACAATTTTGGTCAGAATTTATTGTGCCGTGAAATGCATACCAGTGAGTGAGACAATATTGGACAGTTAAACTCAAGATATTGAGTTCATTATAAATTTTCAATCGAAATTTGCATAAATACATGGCAAAATAACAAGTTTGAAATAATGCTCAATGTATTTTACATAAAAGATATTGGAACAAATCCAAGGAGAATGACCATAAATCTCTCTTCCTTGAGATTGACACATCAATGAATAATAATTATACACTGTTTACCTTATAAAAATAAAGCACTTTATTAAGCTGCCCTAACTACATTCAGTTTACTTGCAAACCATAAAAACCACACAAAAAGCATGGGATTACCAGAAAATTGAACTTTATTTATAATTAAATGCTAATATAAAATCTCAAAACAACTGTTTTCCCATTCTATAGTCACCACAAAATCATTAGGTCCCTTGATGGTTGAGTATAAAAAACGTGATCCAATTAAAAGACAGTAACAATCTGGGATAAATATTTCTGAGATCAATAACACCTTACATAAACCAGCATGATAAAAAAATCACATAGTAAATGATAGAAGGGAGTCGATATGAACCAATACTATCCAAGTAATACTAAGATGTGGGAGACTGATGAATGATGATTTCCACAAACACTAACCACATGGAGCCACTAAGTACCTTTGAGGAATACTTTGTAAAAATTCTTAATAATGCGCAAGTCAAAAATGATTTTCACATGACGACATGGCAGTATCCATAATATAGGCCACACATGGTATGTAGAAAGACATGTATGAACAGCACCTTTTCTAAACATACAATCCTTTTCAAGGGAATTTTCCATTTTTCATACAAGATTACCAAGTATCTCATAATTTAATACTGAAATGAAATACAAAGCAATGCACCTTCACAAGTAGTAATTAAATCTCCACAACTATATCGATTACAAGAACCACAAGCAAGTAAACCAAACACTCCATTTTCAATCAGATTTGAAACATGTGACAGACTTGTTTAGATATATGTTTCCAAAGCTGAATGATGTTTCTGAAGTATCGAGGTAAGGAATACATAAGTAAATTTAGTATTTTACATGCATGAAATACAAATGATACTCTCACTCAAGTTTAAATAAAACATACACTTACACTCAATAAATTAATGTGGCCACCCAAGAAAAGATTCCATTCATATAAACAGAAGGAATAATACACGCTCTCTGAAAGTGCCTGACAATTCATTAATTCACAGATCCGTTATCAGGAACGAAAAGTAGTCACTTTAGTAACAGGACATATGCACTTCAATGTGACTGACTAGGTTAACTTTATTCTTGCACCATACTCTCATAAGTAGCCACTTTTATTGCTGAATAGTTAAAAATCTCATGGAAAGATTCACAGATCTTTTTCTTTCTGAAGAAAACCTTCGGAATTACTAATTATTCGGCATCACCTTCTAACCATATTACAACAAGGCTGCATTATTGCAATTTATATCCATGAGACATCAGTCTGCATAAAATGATCAAAAACCCTATCACAAAAAATGTGGAAATGTTACATCCGAACAATATAATATTCAATTTTCTAGCACTGACCGAAAATCTCGTCGTACTTTCCAAAGCATGACTTCCATGGCAGCACGAGCATCCTCGCAGCTGTCATGGCCAGCAGATGACCCTTGGATTTCACGCCCTAAATATGAGGCAGTGAGGGATCGTAAAGACCGCCGATACGGCAGACCATAATAGTGAGGAAAAACAACTGCTGTGTCGACGACACACCCATGTATGAGTCTAAGAGCACGCAGGTCATTCTCTAACCCGTGTCCCACCAGAATAGTATCAGCATGAATAAGGGCAAGAAGATCCTTTTGCACATCAGCGAGGTACTTAGTAGCTCGGGACAAATCTCCAGCCGTTACTCCAGAGAATCTGGTATTGTGATCCACCACAGGTCGACCTGGGCGAACCAATGCTTCATAAACAGGTCTACCATCTATTCCCACTAGAGTCACTTTGCTCAGTTCAAGACCTCGACCAGTGAAACACATTTCACAATCCAAAGCGTACACCAGAGCACTCACTGATGATGCTGAGGATACTCTTTTTCCTTGGGGCTGAGTCTTAACATAACCTCCATAGGGTCCATTAAATCCATCACCTGTTCCACACCACACATGAAGGCGCCCGACAGAACATCCCCTAGACCCCTTTCGACCACCGCAACAACCAAACTCTGTGCGTGTCACAGTTCCTGATCCGAGGCCCTGATTGGAACGTCCCTTATTATTTGAAGATGGCATAGCCCTGTTCACAACCACCTTTTGAAGTTTACCCCAATGGTAAACACACCTCTCTTGCGTTAAATACTCTCCATCGTTGGTTACGAAAAAACCCCTACCGCATCTAACGCACCGCTTCTCCTCGCTGGCACTTACCATTCTCACACTGGACACAATCCTTTCTACACATTTCCCTTCTACATATTCCACACACAACACGTCAGAAGAGATGACAGTCATACCCCTGAGATCTTCATCATCCTCCTCATCTTCTTGAGGAGCAAGATCCCCTAAGTCACAGCCTTCTTCAGAACTAACGGATACCTCGGGGGAAGAGGTGGATCCTCCATCAACAGCGGTGGAATTTCGAGGCAAACTACTAAGAGAGCTGCTTGACCCATGCCCAACAGTCCAATTCGTACTTGCTGCACTGTAGTCAATCAAAGAAGAAGTGTCTTCCACAGCAGAAATGTTGCTGCGTGGTACGAATTCTCGGGCATTCACATCAAAAAGGTGTGCTGGTCGAGAGGGTTCACTTGGGAGGGTAGGGACAAAACCCTGATCAGGAAATGATGACCCTGAGGGATCTTTGTAAATGATGGCCCTGCCTGGATAAAGCCCACTCTCCACAGGGTAGCCAAGCACAAGAAGCTGATCTTGAGTCAACAAATAATGACGAAGCAAGGCAGCAAGCTCAACATCTCCTAAGGTTAATTTTGCATATTGTCGAAGTATTGGAAGCCTCACACCAGAGGATTTGAAATTGCTTCCACAAGTCTCAGATTTTGATTTTACCATTCCCCCGCATCCAGCTCCAGCATTCTGTCTTGCCCTACTGTTAGTCATTTGTGCTTTTGGAGCTCTCCCTCTTGCTTTCCTTCTTGAGCGTACAGGGGCCACTGGAGAGTCACCATTGCCACTGTCATCATCTCTTCTCATTCTGTTACGCTTTGCTTTTCTGTTGAGGGTTGACCTTGCAGCCACCTTATCATCTACACCAACTTCACTATCTCCCTCACATGTGCCATCCTCTGTACTGTTTTTGCTGCTGCTACTCAATGTACTAAGGTTGCTGTTACTGCTACTGGCATCGCAGCTGCTGCTGCTGCTACAAGTCTCCCCAGCACTTCCACTGCTGTCTCCACTGCTACCATTCTCCAATTCCAACACCTCCCCTCCATCAGCCTCACCTCCACCTGGATCTTCTGAGTCTTCTGTAAGTGTTTGGGTTGAGACATCACCAACCATCGGAAAGTAAGAGAGGGATGGGGAAAACCACGGTTGACCATTTTACTCATTTTGGAGATTGGTGAGCTACCATTAAGCTCCCACACCCAATCCAGGTTTAGAACAAGGACACGTATCCACAACCATGATGAAATAATTCACCTTATAATACGAGTAGGGATTCACCCAAATGTTCACTAAACAACTTAATGAACATGGAAGATATTATCCTTGTAAAACGAAATTTGCGTAAAGTTCATTTAAGGCAGACCACATTTTGATATTAGAGGTAAAATTTCACAAATATATATATATAGAGTATGCATTCAATCAATAAATTCAATGATTGGAAATTAACACAACAAATGAAAATTAAAAATATTTTCTGCCTAATCTTTCCTTTAATTATGAAACTGCTCTTTTCTTTAGTGATAATTTCAACATTCTTAAACATCAATAATTAGTTGAATGAATTTGAAGTACAAAATTAATAGAAAAAGACGAAGTGAAGGATGCAAAAGATAGCTGTGGACTTCATTAAAAATTAAGTCACATTAAATATCATACATGTGGTTATCCTAAACCTACATAGAATAAATTAACTAATATGTAAGTTGAACCTATACTACAACGTCCACTTGAATGAACATAGCAGAAGTTATTTAGAATAACATTCAATAGTTGATAGTAAACATCACCAACACAAATTAAAAACTGTACACTAAATCGGCTACATATTACCAAACAATAAGGTCCTCAATCCTTCCGCACATAGTAAGCCATGTTCATGCAGTATTAAGGAAGGAGACCAAAAAACAAGTTTCATTAAATCATTCAACATATATCTGATTTCCGTAGAGGAAAATGCTATCTGTAAAGCACACACGTTAGTAATTACTCAAAAACCCATGTGAGATATATAACACGGCTCCAGGCCTAACACTAACATATATACATGCATAAGCAACTCAACATTTATAACTGTTATGTGCATACAATCCAAATTTATCGTTCACTAATCATTAAGTGTCATGCACTAGGTAAATCTAAAGGCAAATATTGCGAAAAGGTCAACCAGCCTTTTTTTTCGCAATATTTACCAATCTAAAAAATTCCATAACTCAAAAATATACCTTCAGCACATGTAGCCAAGAGTTTTCCATTACTGCTCATGTCCATGTCTAAGATTCTTCCACTATGGCCCTTCAAGGAAGTCATCAACCAGGGGTGGGAGAATGTGTGCTTTGTATCGCGTCCCCACCTCTCTCCAACATACTTCTTCTTCGTACTTTTGCTATGCTGAGCACCGCCGTGAAGACCTTCGTTTTTCTCCTTGATTTTGGTATGCTCTTTTGGCTTATCTATGAATCCCATAAAAATAAATAAAATTAAAATTCTAACTCCAAATCACTTAAGAAAAAAAACACTCCTGTACCACTACAACATTAGTATCACAAATAATATTTCGAAGGTAGGAATGATAGGAGATATTTCATGTGCATAAAATGAATGGGTGAAGGCATGATTCAACTACTGCCCGGCCTCCAGTTCGAGGATGTTAATCGTCTGTGTGGGAGGCATTCAAGAACACGTGAACTTGACAAAATTAGCTCAGTAACCCTTATACCGATATTTCGAACACAATTTCGGAAAAACTCAATAGTAAATAAGGGAAACAAAATTAAATGACTGAAGGGAAAGTTAGAGTTTCAGAAACTAAACACCACGAGTCACATCGAAGGTAACCATTGAGACTTCTTACGTTTAGCTTCCTCTGGTCGTGCGCTGGTTTTAAACAGAGTAGAAATGTATATCAAAACAAAAACAGTCGCTCCAACAATCACTGTGAGGGTGATTGCAGGAAACTCGGTCAGTCCTATGCCGGCGTCCGCCATCACGCTAATGGCTTCCACGAGAAACAACTTCGATCTTTCGCCTCCAAGCTGAAGCGTGAAACTGTTTCGTGAAATAGCGGACTGAGCGTGAGCGAGTCAGCGGCGCAACCATGAGCGCAACCAGCGCGGGAGAGAGGGAAGTAGGGGACGTAACGGAGGAAGGCGAAGGGGTAGGAGGGGTTAGAAAAGCCAGCCTCTACGTCAGTTCAAAGAAGTTTCGTCTGCTATCATAAAGCTGAGCTCACAATTTCTTACAACTGTCCCTTCTTTGTTATGAATTCATTATTTTTCATTCTAAAAGTAACGAAAATATATACACACGGCGACAAACCCATTCCAAATTCTTTGCTTAAACATGCGTACGTAAAGCCTAAATATTTTACTTACCACTGGTATAAAAATCAGCTCGCACCTGGCTCACCATGCCCATTATGGCAGTGGGTGTAAATACGCCTGTGTCGAAGGACTTCACAGCGCCTGTTTATTTGGATCGCTCAACGAAGACTGCTCAGAGGAGTTCTGTTTCCCTCGTACTAGTAGTGGGTTGTGCTGGGAAGGATTCCCTCAGCTTGCGTATGACGTATTTACCACTTCCGCGAAAATTTCCCATCAGCCGTTTCTCCTGATTAGACAGTCCAAGAACTTCCTCCTCCTTGCGTCATTTAAATTGAGCTGCGTCGTGACTCACGTTTTAAAGGAAAATACTCAAACCCACTCCACGGGCGTCAGTGCGTACAGTAATTGTATGTGTCTTATCGCAAGTAATTATAACTTGTCCTTTCGTCCCATGGCACACTTAGCAAAATAATCGAATGCCTTGCTGAAATGTGTTTCTCGCTAAACGAAATGAAACACCGTTCAGACAGTGTACATAAGAGTTTCTTGTATTCTTACCTGTGAGTGTTTTGACTTTTTGAATTGAGGAACAAGTTGACTTCAGGGCTAATTATTTTCAAGATTTAGAATACATTTGCTAAGAAAATTTTAAATCATAACAAGGTTATTAATATCGTACCCTTTATCGCAATTCTATCTTTGAGTTGATGAAGTATAGCACGAAATAAAATCTGAAAAAATATATTTACAACGAAGAAAGACAATTTCGATGAAATCTAACTCAAAAGATTCAGAAAGAGTAATTATGTTCAATTACCACATAAGTCATGCAGGAGACTGATTGAGAAGTGAATGAAAGTAAGACCGCTACACCAAATATGTGTAGGTAGCTTGCGATCATTACACCCTTTTCTGTGTAGTTATACCAGCAATTAAGCTCATATATGCAATCGGCGAGTTCTTTTTGTTTGCCTATCACTATATTACCTTCGAGTCAAGTACTACTTGGTTTCCTTAAAGGATTAATACCAGGAAAGCTTTTATTATTTTCGTAAAGATTCAGGTTTGAAACCGAAAACATACGTACGTTTCCAAAATTTTACTTGGAAATGCTTTTCTTCCATCTCTCAAAAATGCGTGAACATGAACCCAATAATTTATACTTCAGTTGACAATTACCTCCTATCAATTTAATTTGGAGATTTTCATGTTAAACGGTCAGTTATTGCAAATATCTGCGATCAATTTTGGAATTCATAGGATTTCAAATAAATGATCTTTACCTATCGTAAACATTATCAACAACATTAATATCAAGGCATAAAATTGCATGGAATTTTCAAATACTTTATGTGCAATTGCCGCGCGGGCTCAGATATTCATGTATTAATTTCCTGTAAAATATACTCAATGATAAACGTTAATTGAGTCCAGGATGTTACCCATGAAGGTACCTACTGGATAGTGCGACATAAGTCATTCCAACAGGAAATTGTCAACTCATTAGGCTTGTTACCAAAATCGAATACGCCTCCGGCGGCTCGCTGGGTGTATAAATGAAAGAATCAAGTGATCCCAGCCTTAGGGTTGTGTAATTTATGTATTCTCAATACAGAGAGCGAGCTAATCCTAAAAATCTGCACTGAACTCATGATTTTCAGTTTCATAAATTCTCGTTTCTAATGTCATATTTTCATTTCTGTTCCGGAACAGACATTGCCGTCATCGATAAAAAGGTGCATCTAGCGTGAACTTGTGCTCTCTCGAAGTGGTCCTCTTTTTAAGTAATTGCCTAACTGTTCCCATTGATTTTATGTAACAAATTTTAAAAATACTGATTATATGTTATGTACCTACTATTGAATATGATTTAATGTGATTATTTAGTGTCTTTAGAATAATTGTGCGACTTACATAAAATTATGTTGAATCGCAAGTAATAACTGCGGGTTTGTTAAAATGAAAGTCAGTGAAGCGAAAAAGCTTCATTTTATTTGGTAAATCAGGAAATATTTGCCAATTATGAGTATAATTAACTTAATAATTGATCCTGTTTATTTTATATAGTGATACGGCACTTCTTGATTCAATGATTTAATTAACGATAAACGGTGAAATGATTTAATTAATTCACGATAGAAGTCATTCTAATGGAAATGCTAACATATCCTACACAAAATATCTGCAAGAGAGATTTTTGTTTGCCATTAGCATTACATTGGAAGCCTAGACTGCTTTAGCATTAAAATGGATTCACGAACGATTTGGTTTCATGAACTGCAAAAACGGATAGAAACGGTATCTTTCATAAAGAAATATTTTCCTTGGGTTAGTTTTTCAGCAACGGCCGCTTTGCTAGGCATTTTTTCGCAAGGCGGTGATACTCAGCTATGCTGTTTCTATCAGCTCTACCCAAAATATTTCGGCCGGCCTCGGAAGAAGTCTTGATGTCCCTTATCGAAAGAACGACCTTGATGCGTTCGACTCTTCCCTTCCGGAGGAACCTCAGGGTTGTTGTCCACGGCGCGTAGGACAGGTTCCAGTGACCGCTGTTTTTTCCTCAAGTGCCGGTCACATGCACTGCAGTCTCTACTCTTTGCTTGTGTTCGTTCTCCCGAACTTCATTTTTTACTCCGCCGCGGTTCTATCGGAATAGTTGGGTAACTGTACTTCCCTTCTTCGTTCGAATTCGCTGGAATAGAATCCTTAAATGAGACGATATAGTATACTAGGTATTAAGAGTAGAACTTAATAAATTGGAGCAATTTACGTGCGATCCTCACGTCACAGATTTCCAATAGCATGTGTTAATTATTTCGGAAGAAGAGCTTCCATGAAAATGAATTCCTGATTTAAAGTTTCAGACGCTCATGTAGCCTGCATATTTTCACTGGATAGTGGTAATCTTAGTTCGAAGCAGATGAGACAAAGATGCTTTTAGTTATTAAAACTTTTCGATGATGAATGAATAGCGAAAACACAAAACGAATCAAATCAACTTAGACTCATTCATTAGGATTAAAATCATTGCAAATGATTCTCGGATTAATAAGCCCAGCGCCAATGGAAATTCTCAAACTCTACGTATGTTCAATAGTGAGTGTACAATAAGAGAAGCTCATTGGTAACTGTGTAAAGCGATTCGAAATAATAGAGTGAATAATTTGCCTCCTCCGCTATTTATTTTCGCGGATTTGATACCTTTGTTTTTAGAATGGAAATTTCAATGTCCGCTTCAAACAAATTTTCATTTGCATCCTCAAGAAAAATAGGCTGGCTTGTGTTGTATGAGTGTGCTTGTAGTATGTGACGTCAGTATAGCTTCAGAATGCTTCAGTATACTGTTCTCCTTTATCTAATCCAGAGGTGGGGAACCAGAGGTCTTTAGTCATCCGGCCTTTTCCAACGTTCAATACGGCATTTTCGTCTATCTGAATCAAAGACACGCATTTTATTCCCCGATCTCGTTCATTAACATGCGAAGATTAGGTGAGAAACGTTCTACATAGGTTTAATTACCGGTTAAATTCTCATTCATCCCAATAATTTCGACGCTAAAGCATTTAAGGCAGTGCGCCATTCAAGTGCAGTCTGATGGTCTCATTGGCCGATGATTTCTTCCATGGCCGGATGGTGCAAGCTGCCTTTTGATGAAAAAGGATCCCTTCCCACGCTGTCAATTTCTCATCATAACTTCATTATTTACTTCGACTAATTCTTCTCCTGAAAAAATGACTCCGGAATACACCTCATTCGATATAATATTTTCTATAGGAAATGTTTTTTTCTGATAACGGCTCAAAGGGGCATAGCTAGAGATCCCGCTAGGGTAGTCCGTTAGAAGGGAGGGAAACCACCGCCTCTCTGGTCTTTGACCTCGCATTGGGATTATCTCCAACATCCATAACCAAAGAAATGCAATTCAAACGCCGAGAACGGAAGGTAAGAAGGTATGCTTTGTCTCGCCAGTGTGTCCGATATAGCGATTGCTGACCTCGTCGCCGGGTGTCGATCTCTCCCGCCTCTCTTCCTTTGAAAATGTCTAATTACGCTCTATGGATCGTTTTGCCACAGTTTATTGTTACCCGCAATAGCTGCACCGACAGACGTGCTGATTATTTTGACAAAAAAAAACAATCGTATTATTCAAAATTTCGAATTAATATCCGCCAAATTCAGTTGTATTCATATTTATAGTAAAATCCAACCAAACAGTTTTCTTCATCGCTCTTAATTTCGACAAAATAAATCCATATTTTGACCAATAATTCGCTTTTTAATCGACAGAATCGAAATAAACATGTAGCAAGTTGAATTATAATGCAATAGCTCGACACTTTAGGCTATGGATGGAGACCAAGTTTTCTGACAAAGAATTGACATAAAGAGAAAGTCATTATTACTCATTAGTCAGCGATTACTTTGTTGCAGTCAGTCTTTCGTTTATTACTTAATAACTAACTAAAGCAGAAAGATGTATCAATTCAGAACCCGTAATTGCAAGTCACATTGAAGGAAGATATAATCATTCCTTTTAGCTGTAGTAAGGTTGCGAACTATCTCTGTCAGACGGGAATGTTTAAACTTAGCGTCTATATTTTCCATTTATGTTTCAGCTATTGTGGGAGCATGAACCTTGCATGCTGTGCGATTATAACTACGAAATGCTGTTTCAGATGACATCAGTCTCTGTCGTTCGAAAATTTTCGAAACTGAGAAATCCCTTGAAGTAACCAACCGGAAAGCCGCAATTTTCTAGTTCTTCCATTTAAGTGAAAATCGTCTCATTTCGATGATCTTAATCTTAATATAATAATTCACTATTTACGAAAATAATACGCATCTAAATGTTGTTTATCAAATAGGAAACTGTTCAAGTATATAATATTTTCCAGCTAAATCTTATTATTCTCGTATTCAAGTTTTCCTATTGATTTTCAGTTCATTCTGGTGTATTTATTTCTTACAGTTCAGAATCTTGTCAATACTTTTTTTTCATGATAAACTTTCATTAACACTAGCGATAAGTTCAGGCTTAACTTTGTGGTATTCTGAAACACAGAGATTCATTTTTAACTTTTTACTACACCACAGGAAAGATACATGCGACCAAGGTTTCGCAGCAAAGCTGCATCATCAGACAACAATCATACACAAAGGGAAGCTTATATACACAAGTTTTCAAGAAAAAGGGCCAATGTACACAAGGGGGGTTATAGGGGAGGGTATGGATAGGATGAGCCAAGGTTGGGGGAGTGGGTTAAGGAGCTCATTGGATCTGTGGAAAAAAGTGAAAGGTAAGGAAAGGGTAAGGAAGAGTTTTCAGGGTGAGGGGGGTGGGTAAGGAAGTGAGGAATTTAAGGTATTGAAGTCAGGGGGGAGGTAATGGCTTGTATGATGGGAGAGGGATTGGGAAACAAATATTCGTTCACGATATTACAAGAGGCGTTTTTAAAAATTTNTTTCCACAGATCCAATGAGCTCCTTAACCCACTCCCCCAACCTTGGCTCATCCTATCCATACCCTCCCCTATAACCCCCCTTGTGTACATTGGTCCTTTTTCTTGACAACTTGTGTATATAAGCTTCCCTTTGTGTATAATTGTTGCCTGATGATGCAGCTTTGCTGCGAAACCTTGGTCGCATGTATCTTTCCTGTGGTGTAGTAAAAAGTTAAAAATGAATCTCTGCCAAACTTTCATTGACTAAGAATAATTGTTCTGATATTTACTATATACGTTAATGACTTTTGTAATTTTTACTTTACTAATTTGTACATATAATTTTTATGCAATTAAATATCTATCTTTCCTTCACTCTTTTCAACAACTTTCGCAGGTTATTTAAGTCTTCCCTCTCTTTGTGGGCGTTTGCCTGCAGTGGAAACTTTTTTCTGAGATAAAGAAATCAATTTTTCTCCATAAACCATTTTTCCTTTCCTTTTATTTCTATTCTCAACAAGTTCGTTAAAAATCTTTATATATTCTAGTTTAAAATCTAATAATGTTATGTATTCGTATTTGTACACAATTCTGACAAGATTTAGATAAAAGATGAAACTCTCTGGTCCCAATGTCGCCCAATAACGACCTCTATACAGTATTGTGTACAGAAGAAAGCAAAAACAGCTCCCAATCTAGATTTTAGATTTAGATTTGTATCTCCAAACCCGCCAGCGGCGAATTGCAGGGGGTGTAATTACACCTTACCTAATCTACCCTATTAGCTATACCTAGCCACCCTAGCTATACCTATATTAGCCCTACGACCAGAAGTAACTACCTGTTTTAGTGTAAAATCTACCGATGCCTTTTGGGGATATTATTGGGGTACATTTTATATCGAATAACATTTCTCTCAGTTTTACGGAGGAATAACAAGAAATTTCAACCGATAGAATTTACAGTGAATAACGAATTATCTTGTGGAATGAGGAATTCCCCAAACTTCTCTTTAACTTCTCCTAAACAATTTGCAGCATTAAAATATTATGCGGTCGGGTATCTCCTGATTATAGGCTCAATTACAAGGTCTATGAGGATCCGTCACAAAGTAATATCCAAGAGTAATGAATATAAAACATTTTTGTCGAAATTGAGTCAACCAATTCAATGAAGAATTGGTTTCTCTTCAGGACCGTGGAGGTCTCTCTCACCTTCTTGGCTTCGCTACTTAAATTCTAATTTTTTTATCTGCAGGTTACTCATGAAGCACAAGATGGTTGCAGGAGAGAAAGATGGCTCTTCTTCATTTGGTAAATATATTGATACGTCACACAAACATGTTTAAGAACTCCATCCAAAAATTATATTCCAATTCGACCGAAAACTACGCCTTCTGACCTTAAAATGAAACTGTAATGTCGAAAACCCCTAATTGGACCTAAAACCCCAAGCTTACAGGAAAAATGTCAAGAAAGTTATCGCGACGAACCATTCCACAACTAATTTTTCTTTGTAAAAATAAAACTCTCAAAGAAAATGTCACTCACTAATTTTCTACAAAATATTTTTATAATTTTTTGTTACGATATATTTTAGCAACCAATCTAAATTTGATGGAAAAGAGGAAATAAATACAAAGGTATAAAGCATATCAAAGTACTACGAAATGGGAAAAATATTGCTATTGTTGAATAAAACAAAATAAGTATTGAATTATGTTATTGTATTGTATGCAATATTAATAATTAATACACCATGTGTAAATCTTCACAAACTTTAATAATTGGTATGTGTTATTTTTAGGTCTGGTTTATGTTACACTATGAAATACTATTAAAAATACTGCGTGCAATTTAAGCCTATTGTGATTCCTGGAGTTTTCTTTGACAATTTGCCATGAGTTTTTTCGCCCACAAAGACAACATCAGTCGTTGAGTATCCATGCGAAAGAGTCTATGAAAATCGTAGCACGATTACAGGATGGTACAGGGTGGATTGGATACGATCTGCATGCTCCACTATCTCTTGCTTCTTTCGAGTTTTACCTATTTGTTTCGCCCAATAAAAAGACTTATTTGTTATTAATTTTTTCATCGGTGAAAGCTCCGCCTCACAGAACCTAAAGATTGCAGTTAGATTTGGAATCAAAGAAAAAGTGAAGTGCTATGGATGTGATTATTTCTTCAAACGTTTCGTTCCGTATTTGTCTGAATGCAGTGCGTACGCGTGATAGGGCGTTGGCCCTCTCAAAGACAATGGAATCGATTTTTGACCGTGTACGTGCGACGGAGATTCAGTTGAGGAACGTCCCAATCCCTCGCTTTTTCCTCCGAAGCGACCTCAATGCGTGAATTGATCGATCACTCGCACACAACAATTACATGCAACACTTCCGATGAAAGTGGACGCATAGGAGTGATTGTAGCCATTCGTCCACTTATGCTTACTTAACTGTTGAACATAGCGAGTTGGTATTTGAAGGTTGCGCGAATGATATGAGGCAAAAAGTGCGAACAGATATGTTAACCGGGGTCCACAACTCACCGTCCTTTACTCTCCCTTTGCATTGCCTCCAATGCTCTTCCATTTGCGTTCGATAGTATGGAATTCAGACGAAGCGTATTTTTATTTAAACTGATTTTCAAAAAGCGCGATACTTCATTGATGCTAAATACTTCCACAACAAGAAATCCTTAGGCCGCACACAAGTGACGTATTGCCTACGTTCAACTTATTGAATATTCAATCGTTGGGAAGTCCAAGATAAATACTTTGGTTTGTATTTTCACTTTGCGTAGTGAGCGAGGTTAATCATTAATAAAATTAATATGGACTTTCCGTACGATCAGCCTTTTACGCACCTCTACACCAAGGGCTTTGTTTGAATAACAAATTAATTATTATTTATCACATAAACAATTATTAATTTAAGTAATCCACATTTTTATTTTGAAGCTAAAATGTTTTAAATAAAGAATATATAACAAGGATAGCGCCGTGAGACTTCAGCGTGCCAAAAAAATCTCTGATGCGGCACTATGGACACGCGTGCCACTTCCGGGATAGGAACTATTAATGGGGACCAGATTGCAGATCAGGTAGAGCGTGGAAATTGGATTTGCCCTGGAGTATATGCAACTTGATGCGCACGCGAAATTGAGTCTTGTTTACTTACTTATGCTTAACCTCTAAGAAGGCGCCAAGAAGAGGAAAAGTGGGCGATGTAACCACATTCGCACATCACATCCAAGGGACAGCTTCAGGAGGCCACCGATGACAACCGCTTAGCTAAAGCATCGTCTATAGAGATTAGCACGGAGTTCCTATTTTTTCTTCCGTGAGTGCTGCAGACGGAACATATCTGGACAAGTGAGGGTAGCGGGACAAAACGTTCATCAAACTGCCCTTCCTAAATCGACATATTCCTCAACTTACTCTTGAGAGAACAAGAAGAGGAGAGGACATTCTGAAAGGTGATGGGTCTGTGATGGTCAAGCTTATATAAATTAATCTGTTTCTGAATGTTTTATATTCCTTTTGGCAACGATTACTGTGCCAAATTCATGAAAACAACTCAAATTTAATTATTTAAATTATGGTTTACACTGATGAGAACACCAAATGCAAACTGGTTGCACTGGAAGTACAAAGCGCTACCGAGAGATCGCATTTGAGGTGTAACATTAGATGTGGAACGGGACCACTACGATAGAATAGGTAGCGCGAACAAAAAGAAAGAATAGGATTCTCATACAAAAGAGGTGGAAAGGCATAATAAGACTTTGGGAGGGGGATTAGAGTAAAATCGGAATGAGTAGGGCGGTCGGAGGCACATTGACGCGGCAAGAGCAAGTGCGACCCGAGAATAAGTTAGTATTCTGGAGGCATTCAGTTTTAAGCGCACGGATTTAAAGATGACTTTGGGTCCAATACCGGATTTATTCACTCCAATACCAACGCAAGTAGGAACTGTTTATTTTGTCTTACCGTTAAGTGCTCGGTAAATGGTGAGATACCATTACTTACACCGAATTTCTACTCCGGCATGTTAGATGTAGACGTATTCCTCTCTTGCCATTCCTTGCCAGTTGGTTTAACGCCGTGGGTTTTTATGGTGAAATAGATGCGCCGGAATGCCAACTTGGAATTTCGCCTCGACTTTCTGCAGGCGGGAAATTTGGGGTAGGGCGACATGTGGGTGTCTTTGAGGTGCTTTTCTCCCCGCGCTCCCGATTGGGATTCGTCAGGTACCTTCCAAGGGCGCCTGCCAAATGGACGGGGCGCGTGCTGCGGAAGACCGTCTTCCGCGCCGTCTGGTGGTCGAGTCGGTCGATGACCTCGAAGCGATTCAATCGATTCGTGGGTCAATTTTCGTCGTTTCGAAAAATTGAGCAACGGAAACGATTTAGGAAGGGAAACAACGCAGTCCGAAATTCGCTTTGTTTGACGGTTTATCTGCTGACCGAAATAAAGCGCTTCCAAATATTTTCTTACCATAAGGGTCGGGATCGAATTGTTCTGACGTATTGGGAATGTTTCTTTAGAAACATGTGAAGCTCGCCATCGGTAAGTCCTGGTCCAAAAGAGCAGAAGAAAATACGTCAAGCGTCTTACAAAATGTGTTCCATTCCTCATTTCCACTGGATTTTTCTTGTAATGGTAGAAGGAAGAAAAGTCGTCAAATATCACTATCGGGAAGCTTATTGGGGAAACGTCCATAATTTTTCCATAATACTAAACATTTTCCTCAAATTGAGCGAGTGCAATCAAAGAACTGTAGAGATGAGATGACATTTAAAGAGAAGATGAATGAAAGAGAAAGCTAATTCCGAGATGATATTCACTTCACGCCGCTCTATTTTGGTTCATAATAAAGTTTATTAGGAATGCAGACACCCGTAATTACTGGAAACCCTGGACTACAGCTTATTTAAATCTCTTTAACACTATCTACTAAACCATCACTATCGCAAACACGTCGGAAATCGATTATCAAACCCCTTTAACGTAATGTACTAAAGATTTGATGAATGTTCTGATAACTTATATGGATGAGCTTAAGATTTCAATCTTTCATGGCACCAAAAGTCGTGCAGGCAATGAGAAAATAATGAAAAAAGATTGAGGACGGTGTCCTTGACGGTATTTGAGCTCCCCTTGTCCGTTGGTCATTGGCGCAACCTCGTGGTCTTCCGATTCCGGGGGATTGAGATGGAGGATGCCTTTAAAAGCTTGCGGAAGAATTCGCGAAGGACCGCTAAAATTTCTCCGAAGGACAATGTCACAAAATCGGCTAACGATATTTTCGGAAGTTATTTATATTCTTAACGTACACAAAAATGACCTTATGTCTCCCTTACATCGGAAATCGTATTTATCGGCCTTCCTCTTTTAAGCGTTTAAAGAAAACCGCATGATAAAATACGGCATTTGCCTTTGTTCGAGTTTTAAATTTAACGATCTGTGAGACCAACCTCTAAGCACCATACACCGGCCAAAGTGAATCTGAGGCGGGCCTAAAGTAGAATTTATTTCAACAGTCTCGGAAATAATTTGAAATACTTCTATTCTATTTACAGAGTCGAAGAATCAAGATTACTTGTAATTAGATAAATATAAGCGAATAGCTTCATGATATTATAATTTCAGCGAATAAGGCACTTGACATACAATTTTGAAGAAACTGTTGGCTTGTACTTCGTATTCGTGAGTGTTCATCCGCGTTCTCATAATAAGATATCATGCCAATCGTATCTGTTAAGAACATGCTGAATTTAATGTAGCATTCAGATTCTAAACTTAACTTTCATGACAGATAATGCTTTAAGCCGTCCTGGTCAATGTAGAGCGCAGGAAAGTAAAGTTTATTGCTTTCTTTCCCTTTTCCTTCCACATAACTTTTATTTACCTCTAAAAATTCCAACGTCAGACTGAATTTTACGGGTCTATTAAAACAAAACTAAATTGTAACAAGTTATTTTCTTGTGAACGTCGATTTCGTTCATCGAATCCACAACATTATCACACCACTTCCTACTTCAGCATCAATTTACAGAATATTGAGGAAATTGTTCCCCTGAATGCACTTAATTAGTATATATTTCTAATATTAGGCCGCTTTCCAATACTACGAACGATTCTCTATTGGCGACGACATATTGTCAGTTTCTTAACGAATTACACTCCACGAAGGACCTACGACTTGTATTTAAGGTGTATTGCTCAATTATTTCCTTCCTAGAGGTAATTCTGAATTTTATAGGTACCACTGCGACTGAATAATATTTCAATTCCTCTCTCACTTTTAAAAATTATTCATAAAGAACTTCTCGACATTTTTCCCGGTTCCTACTTAAAATCTGAGATGGTGATTAATACCCTGATTAGCTCTGAAAGCGTTGAAGTGCAAACTATTCTATGAGGCCGTGTTCTTAAAATGGCCCAAATTTCATCTCTAGAGAAATTAGACGTTTTTCGGCTCCGCGAGTTAATGAGCTAGGCGATCTAAATCAGAAAAAGACCTAAAATGCCTAATCATCTTTCGCTCAAAGGGAAAGAGAAAACGTCGCAATGGCTCGCACCGGAAGCGTGTCTCGGTCGGGGAAAGTGAAACACGTGACCGACAACTCAACGCCGACCAAACATTCGATTTGCGATTTGCTCACCGAAAAATCGCTCCATGGACATCTGAGCGGATTTCTCAGTCAGCCTTCCCTTTGAGTGATACCGATTTCAAACGAATATCATAAAATGATTTTTATAATGTAAGAGAGAATTGTAAGGGAAGTGGAATTGTAGACATTAACTAGCGTCCTCGTGCAGGAACCAAAGTTTAAGCGCGCAGTCTTCCCTCAATTACAGTCTTCACTACATTTTTCTTTCGGTTACGTAATTCTGTACTCCTCTTTCGCACATCGCAAAATAATTAGATTGTATCGCCGTTTGAAGCGGCTTCGGCTCAAGCCTTGCACAATTGGACAATGTTTATTATGGCGCAAGATGAAAAGCTCGTATCAAGTCTTAAAGTGACGCGTTTCCATTTACAGAATCTGTACACGTACTTCGCACGCTTTTTACTCAAAGTCTTCGGATTTTAAATCAAAATTTGATAATTTTATTTTGTTAGGAATAAAATTCGATTTCACACCTAACGATGACACTATGCTTGCAATACGTTAAAATCTAAAATCGAACAGTTGTTTCACAGTAGATACGGTAAATGGAGAAATAGAATCAGCAATCTAGTCCGTGAGACACTTCCTAAATTACCTCCACTTCCTGTATCAGGGTCAGCTTCTGAAACATTTTGTTTTGAACGAAATGCCTCTCAATTTCCTCTGAAAGCAATTGTGATGAAACTACCCCAAATCCTTACAAATTAGAGGAAAATTACGATGTGATGGACATCATTTTATCAAAGTAAAGCTTAAATCTAATGAGTCGCATTTAGTTAAAAGGTGCTTTGCGGAAAGTGTTTACGTTCCCCCACAAGGCTAACCCGGTTAATAAGTCAATGTGGCCAGCCTCCCAGGGCCATCGGGTTTCGTCCTCATTGTGTTTATTTAGTCGTCTTCTATTTCATCTTTCAAGGGAAAGGAACTTAGAGGCAGAGAATGCAAACCAAAGCGAAGAATTTCATGATGAGCAATCAAAAAGGGGTCGTTATATCCAAACATATTCCATTACCACGTCGCATCAGGGTGATAATTAAAATAACTAAAATCAAACTGATACAGACATTTTTGGCCATCTGAATCTCAAAATTTCACGTTTCTGATATCGGTTATTTATAGGTATATAGCCATCAATAATTTTCGACTTGATTACCTCTTGTCAGCGAACAGATTCCATCACGTCTAAGATACTGCTTTTTAATATTATTACCTTTAACTTTAAAAGTCATTTATTATTGATAACTGCAAACTTTTAATGAAAAAGTTTGATTTTTTTTTAATCTCACTACATTATGGAGCGGAAATATACAGATCTATTCCGAAGACATAAAGTAACTAATAGGGTAAGAGGAAAGAAGTCATCGGAAATAGAAACAAAATATATTTGCTATCGCAAATATATGTAAACAAAACATGACCAGGGTTTCAATAAAATAATAGCAGAATGTAATTTTATAGAAGTTTGGGTTTTGCCTAAAGAATGTATTTCAATCTCAATTCGGAATACAAAATGAATTTCCGTTAAAGAAGCATGGAACATTGAATGTATGGAAGCATGAAACTTCACCACGACTCTATGTCTTCCCACAGCCGTGTTCCTTTTCCTTATAGATTCGCCACAACTTATTCCAGATTAATGATTATTCTCAAGATATAACATGTTTCCCAAGTGTACTTTATAATTGATTACGTAGGAAACGCCAAATTTTAGATGAGCGGTGAATAGGCATGCAATAGCTATTTGAACGACATTCACGGGGAAAGCGGTGGCTTAATTTTTGCCGCTGAGCGAGCTAATAAGTGTTCGGCTCAGTAATTATGTTAGTGAGGCAGAAAGAGGCGGTAACGCTCTATGTTAATGCGTACTCTTCGTGACAAACAAGACCTTGAGATTTCGGAAGTAGGCAAATGGCGAATAGAAATGCGTCAATTACTTATGGAAACAAATGGCGCGATCTTCGCCTCTCTCCGAATCGTTTATTTCAAAACTGGACCTCCAGATGGCTCTCATGAATAGCCGTTGGAACCAAAGAATTAATGACGAATGCTGCTGGGTTGTTTTTGTTCCTCATGAAAAACAATGCTTCCATATTTAATGGTTGTCATATTTAAATTTTAACTATAGGATCGCGGGTGGTTCTTCAGGCGCGTCATATTAACATGACAATGGTGGCTGTCGTCGAAAGAGGGAAATTATTAAATACTTTTACTTGTATGTCATCTTCACGAATAGTTTCTAGCGTTGTGGTTATAAATATCTCCACCTGCATTTCTCCCATCTGACAACGATTGCACGAATTTGTCACTTTCGGAATGAAACGCATTTAACCTGAGAGGAATTGGAAAATATGTGCGAAAAGAGATGCCCATTACTTTTTGTACATATTTTCCACTTTATTTAAGATAAAACTTGCTGAAAATGAACGTAACAATTTCTGACACTTCAACTAGTATATAACTCTTTTAGCTCAAGCAAGAAGTGCTAAAAATGTTCATAAGTGATCAAGCTATGATCGATGAGAATTAATGCATTAATTTACAAAATACCTCTCAATTTTTACAGAAATGTAAACTAAATTTTCGTTCGTTAGTGATGGAGACGGAGGAATTGTTCCCAAGTCCATGTTTTAGGCAAATCTTTCCCTTTCCACTGCTCTCAAACAATTCGACCTCCCTTCACAATCTTCAATTCGATCATTCGCTCTACGTATTCCACATTAAAGGTGACCTTTAGAGGTGAATTTTCTTCTTCGCATATATGCTATTAGTCTCCTTATCATTCTAATAATTTGTAGAACCTTTTATTTCCTGTTCGTCGACTGAATTTTTCGAATCCAACGACATAAATAATTGTTTATGACATAAGCTGCGTAAACAATATACAGAGACGCCTGTCAAAAGTGACCACTCACGGGACCATTCAAAAGAGGCCACATTATACAGTTGGTCACTATAGTAAGATCAGCTGATAAGAAATCAGGAGACGATTCCTTTTTTCAAAGAATCATAAAATACGCTGAAATTAGTTAAGAATATAAAGGCAAAAATGGAAACTATAAATTTGCATGGGAATAAAAAAGACAACCTGATAGATCAGTGTTCGTTAAGAAAGAGACTTCATTTTCTGTGTTTTCATAAATCTGTCGAATCTCATTTGATTATATATCAAATATATATACAAATCGAGTCAGCAATATTAGTCAATTTTAAGAAGAGCCTATTTTATTTATTTCTTTTTAAGTAACCGTGAAATAAAAATTTTTGAAAATTATTTTTTAGCACAAAATAAATGGTATTTTTTTTAACTGATCACTTTAAAGGAGGTATACTTCGTTAACGGATCCCCAAATAGGTGGTCACAATAGAGGGTTGGTCAGTATACGCAAAATATATTACACGTAATTCATATAACTTTTGTGGGGACAGATAAAAACTGTTCACTTCCAGCAGATGGTCTCGATTAGAAGGTGATCATATTGGCGGATTCTAATCTACAATCTACATATATTCCATAAATAAACATAAATTGACCCCTATGTGCAACCTCGTTGTCAGGTTAACCACGAGCAAAGAACTATTCGTTTATATTTGCATTTTTGTTTTAGTTTGAAACCCTGAAAACAATTAGAATTTTAAAGGAAAAGACGCGTTTAAGTATTGTCGAGGAAACTGTTGCGTAGTTTCTAAGCAATTAGCATAAAGATTAGGCTCCCAGGGCTATTAGCATAATGTGGTTCAAATTCCACCTGTAAATATTTTACGCAATTCTAAAGGAGCCATTGGTTAAGTTTTGGGAGAACTTCCAAGTAATTCAATTCATAAACGTGTTTCAGATTTCGATAAGAATTCCTAATTAGTCATTAATATATCATCATTATAATAATAAAATATTAAAGCAGAGGTTAATTTGAAAATTTCTATGATGATAAGCAAAATATAAAAGAAGTGTACAATAATAAATTTTTGGATCAGATGCTATGTACATTCCTCCAAAACTGACTAATTGGCAATGAAAATGTCTATATATTGTTAATGAAGCTGTACCATCTAAAGAGAAGAAACGCATTCCTCTCAATAGCAACCACAGGGTGCGGTGAGTTGCAGTGAAAAATATTTCTTATGTAATCTAAATGCTCTCAATCATATATACATATAAAGCAAATGTCTGTCCGTCCGTCCGTCCGTCCCCCTATTTATCTCAGAAACGGCTTGACTTAGAAATCTGAAACATACTGCATTGTTTTTTTACGATGCGGGGATCCCCAGGAAAACTATTCTCATCTCTGTAAAGGCCCGAGTTCGAATCCAGGAGACC
Source organism: Ladona fulva (assembly GCA_000376725.2). NCBI lineage: Eukaryota > Metazoa > Arthropoda > Insecta > Odonata > Libellulidae > Ladona > Ladona fulva. The sequence goes on from KZ308503.1 coordinate 440,249, forward strand.
ATAATACGTTTCCATAAGAGATGAAAGTAAAGTACGTTATCTTGACTTGCAGAGGTCGTTTCTTTTATAGAATTAAATTAGAAACAATGGTCCTACGAAATTGAGACAAGTGTCAGAAGAAAGGAAAATAATCATAGAATATTATTTTAGTCGTGAATCATTCACATAATTTCGAAATTGCGAGAACTTTTATAAAATACACGGAAAACTCGTAACATTTTTGGGAAATAAACAACCCATCCTTTTGACGACCAAGGCAATTGTTGAACATTTATTTCATGAGTTATCCCATATAAATGCACGGGGATAATCAGTTAGTTTACTTTTCCATAAGAAATGTACGTAAAGTAGGTTTTCGTTACATGCAGAGGTTGTTTCTTTTACAAAATTAAATTAGAAACAATAGTCCTACGAGATTGAGACAAGTGTCACAAGAAAGGAAAACGGTCATATATTCTTATTTTAGTCGTGAAATATTGATATAGATCCGAACTTTCGAGGATTTTGATAAAACACACGGAAATTTCGTAAAATTTTTGGGAAATAAACAACCTATCCCTTTGCAACTAAGGCCATTGTTGAATGTTGATTTCACGAATTATCCCGTATAAGTGCACAGGGATAACCAGTTCTTATAATTTGTATAAGAAATTTACGTAAAGTAGGCTTTTATGACTTATAAGCAGTAGAATAAATATTATAAATAATGGTAAGAAATATATTGAGTTCTTATTATTTTACGACTGAATTTTTTTGTGCTTAGGAGGACGGGTTCGATTCTCAGTGGGGGCCCACGTACGAAATGACCTGAGCTGTCGAAGCACTTTTAAGCAATACTACTATTACTATTAAGTTCCGTCATGCTTGACGGGAGTGTTTTCTAGTACTACAATAAAATGGATCAGAATATACGAGTAATATATAACGTCCTAAATCCTAACATTCAAAACCAGCGAATCATACTCCGATTACTACAGATGTGAATGATTAATTAGAAATGTTTTCAGATTACAGCAAATTTTCTGATATTCTGAAATTATCTTGCTCAAATAAAAATGTTCAAGCAAAGAAACAAAATGATCTTGTATTTCTATAGAGATATGAAGCGTATGAAGGTTTGATTTGAGAGATACACTTGCTGATAAGAAAGTATTAAAAACTTAAAAAAAGGAATTACGATATACTGTTCACAGGTTATTTATTACCTTTAGCACGTTCTTCACACAAGAAGTTCTACCAAATTTCACTTGAAACAATCAGTTATAGGAAAATATTGTATATATAATAAATTAAATTACGAAAGGATGAATTCATTCGATAAATAATTGAAAAGGCAGAGAACTAAGAAAAAAAGGTAGAGGTCTCATGTCTGAAGTTTGCTGGGATAGTGAATTTGTTTAGTATACGCAGACTAACGCTCCTATTTTTCATGGTTTGGAAAATAAGCCTCGTTTCTGGCGCACTAGAAACCAAGCTGAAGTAAAGAAGAACGGGAACATCAACGCCGGAATGTGAAGCTGTCCTCCGAAGGGATGGCAAATGGAACAGGAAGCGATATAGTGTAGACGGATTCACTGCTTGAAGCAGAATTTTACGTGCAGTTTATTACGTGAGCCGATAGAAAGGCAAGGGGAAACTTTCATTCATCAGCCAAACGGATAAACAAATGAATGTGTTCAAGAGTAAAAGGTCAGAAGCTGGCGACAGATCACGAACGAGTGTCTGTGATCTGTTGGGAAGTAGGCTGCCACGTCAGATTCCTTTTCAGGAGCGACATAAAGCGAGGCTGCGGAGATCTTAAAAATAAATTGCCTACATCTCGACGAATTGGACCATTTAAGGCCATGAGCGAGACATTCCCACATCAGTGGTGGGATTCGATTCGCAGCTTACAAATAGAGAAGGTGCGATAAAAACGAACTCGGGGAACAGTTGTAACAGATCGCTTCTCAAATCGACTTTGTTGGAGGTAATATATAACATGTAAGAATTGTTATTCTATTTATGACAGAAAAGTATCAGCTATGAATCACCGTTAGCAGTCATGCATAACCACATAATCGTCCACGTTTTACACATTTTTACAAAAGTGCTTCTCGAATGCCGTTATTTCTGAGATATTTCATCTTTCAATGCGAGATCGCAATAAAAAGATTTAATTTTTCATTCTACACTTAGTACTTTCCTCGTAACTACGAAGAAAAAGAGATCGAATGTAATTGATGAGATCCTATAGAAGAGTCACGTCGGAGGAATAAAAGTGAATGTCAAGTCGTTCAAATGTACGATCCTGAGGGTTAAAGAAGCACGCGAGGTCAGGAAAGTGCGTGGGAGTTAATAAACAAGGCCATTAGTATGTTTGCTACGAGATGAATAGCGTGACCGTTGTATGTATATATGTAGGATATAAACGAAGAATGCGCATCGAATCAATCTGTCACCATCCACTTTCCGTTGAGGTCATTTAATTCATTATTGGATTCCTGAGGTATCCAATACGACCGCTTTCCTAGATACAAGTACGGTGAAAACAGCTTGTTTTGGTTAAGGTCGCAGTGATTTCGAACTCTCGCTCAGAAAGCCTCTTTATTACGTAAATAACTCCGGATGACAAAGCATTTTATCCGTTTTTACTCTCACAATATAAAACAAATAAAACTATCGCAATAACATATAATCAGAGATATTCTTCGTTTCCTTGTAGTTTTCAAATCTGCAAAAGAAGCAAAATCCAGCGCCATCAAAGTCTGAACTGAGTTTTCTAAAATTTGCCATACCCCACCTGGATCTCTTAATAGTGGCATTTGGAAATTGGCTAGAATAATAAATCAATTTTTAATCGCAGCTCTACTTTTTAATAGGTAATGAGATATACAGCTAAAAATTCTCCCACAATTGTTCTTATTGGTTGTATCATAACCAAACGATAATACCGAAATTAAATTTACTCTCTGCCCTCAGTAAAACCTCGCAAGATTTTCATAATTTTCTACGATTTTCTAAAACGGTCACGACTCACGTCGAAGAGAGCCCCGCGACGTCGCGGAAAACGTCGCATTATTTGCAAGGCAAAGTTTGATTGCAATAATATCGGGATTGTAATGTTGATGGATCCATCGGAGAGGGGACGAACAAAAACAACACTCGTCAGGTTAACAGCAGCCTTCTCTTCCTTGGTGGCCCATTCACAAGACGTGGGAAAAGAAGCCTTATGGCTGCCACTAAATCTGCAGCTGTTGGTGAAGGAAACCCTGGATCTTGTTTCGAAGGGACTTCGTCGGAGAATGCTTCGGAAAGATATCGCTTGATGGAAGCGCACCATCGGGTAGCAAATGGTTAATTCGTTAGCAGATGCATGCGGTGGACTTAGAGGAAGTCCTGAGAGACAAAAAAATCGGAGATAACCGCTAAGAGGATTATTCACGAGATTCTGTTTTGTCGATACTGAATCCATCGCAAACACCCCCTACCCCGATATCAAGAATGAAATCATTACTATCAAGTTATTTTTAAAAATTTAAAAATTATAAATTACTGTTAGTCAAGAAATCAAATTTTAAAATTTCGTCGCTAATTTGTGGGATTTATAATATTTCAGTGAGTAGATTCACCAAATATCTCTAAGAAAGATAAAATAAGGTACTTAAAACATTTTTTAGAGATTTATAAAAATTAATTCTGAAATTAATAATCCTTTCTTAGAAGTATGCGACTATTAAAAATAAATGTGTTACTTAAGTGTAAGAAAGAGTGCCGGTATAAACGTTTACGGCCTAAATTTAGAGGTGATAACTTAAATATTTAAATGCAGAACTTATCTTTGCAAACTGTTTACATAGCGATACGTGCCTTAAAAGGAGAGAGCCGTCGAAAACATTATCGCTGCATGTATCCGAAGTGTTGAAATAGTCAGCTAAAAGACATCGGAAAAGTTATTGTTTTAAGGAGCCCAAATGAACATGTACTTTGTTATTTGAGCCATTTTACCATTGATATGATGATTCACTTCTTGATCATGATTAATCACCTCGGTAATCGTCTTAAAGAAACCTCACTCTAAAGATAAACTTGTATGGCCATTCAGCCGGTAATTATTCATTTCTGTGGTTTCCTGGACGTCTTGGCGACCCCTCAAATGGATTAATGAAATATTACGAACGAGTGAGTGTGGAAAGTAAATTTAAAACTGTTTCTGAAGAGAAAGATATTACTTTATCTAGACAACTCGACCTCCTTCAAAAACCATGATTGGAAAATCGAAAATTATATTATTTTCACCAAAAAGTAACACCGTTAAGTTTAAGTGAAGTATTGACAACTAACTGTTTTCAATCGGTCTTTGATTTTGAAGTTGTAGCCGCATGTATTTTCCCAAAAGTTAGGCAAGTCTTTCAATGATTTAATACAGATTACGTTGATCATAATTGTTATTTGTACTGTGATACCCGCAACGCTTAAAAATTAAAAACAATTGATTCAACAGATAAAGTACTGAGGAACATTACAGCTATTCATCAGCAAGATTTCGTATACTTAATAAAAGATTTCTTTCGCTAATCGTAGACTTCCAATAACACTCTCCAGGAAACCATAAGATATAAAGTTGGGCACAAATTGCCTACTAAACTTATTTTCAAAATTTCACATTAGGAAGCCAAAAAGTCCGTATTCCGTTAGCCGAATTAATTAATGTTTAATCTGTACTTTCGTCATTGCTTCTGCAAAATCCAGGTACTAAGTAGATGGGGTAAATAAAAAGACAATGTTATAGAATTAGGAGTACTGATGTGAGAAAATGCAAAGAAATGTGAATGTCTGCGAAGTAAATGAAAAGGAGTAAAAAGGATGAAAATTCGATTAGCAGGTGTAGCGTGAAAATGCCCACACATGGTTAATCGCCAACATCATCGATGACTTTTTGTTGCGCTTATCAACGATATCTCTCTGCAGCTATGGAAAGAGCGATTTGCTCGACGAAAGATCGATTACTAAAGTGAAAACAAAATTGTTTGCGAACCATCTCTGCGATACGTTATCTCGCCTTACGAGAAGGGCCATTCATCGCAAAAATGGAGATGAGCAGTCTCTGGTACTCTGAGCCGTAGTAAACAGCTGTGCTCGCGCATCGAGTGGGCCATAAAACTTTGAAAGGTTGAAGTGCCCAGCATACACGGTGAGGATTCTAATAAAAACGAAATATTGGGAGAAATAACACCTTGAAGCTGAAGATAATGGATTCCACAACGAATAGATCATGATATGACCCTCATTTTTATGTAAGATTTTATACATTTTGGAATTGTACTTCATGGAATACATTCTAAGATTAGGTGTCTCTTGTTATACTGCCTTATACTGAAAAGAATGCATTTGAAGGTTAAGAGTAAAACTTTAACATTTTTAAGAGTAAAACTTTAAAATTAGGTATATCTTTTTATACTTATATTTTTTATATAATTACACTAAAGAGAATGCATTTTAAGATTAGATGTTTCTTGTTTATGGTGCCGAAAAACTGAAATACCTGTGCTGGCTGCTCGGAGGAAACAGAGGAGGAGGAGTTAATTAATAAAAGAAAAGAGAGAAGTTAATTAATAAAAGAGAAGTTTATTTTGTACATTAAAAGAATCTTTTTTTAGCCACACTTGGTGGTAGTCAATTCTGAATAATTTCTTAGAAATTCAAAAGGACCTGTACTTATATATAGTTAAGAATTTATGAAGATAATTCCCTCATGAAAAAGGTATACTCATTACGCGTCATCTTTGTTTGCTAAGTTACGATACGTTGACGCTTACTCTAATTTTTGTAAATTAGGAGATGGTAGGGTCTTTTAAGTAAAAAAGTTGCTCGTATACACTAAAGGGTTGGGCAACTCCGCAATATTCTGCATTTTGTTAATAGAGTCACTGTCACGATGGTGGGTCCAATGTCTTCTTTACAGCATTGAATCATGCGAATGACGAGCCCAGGAATAATAATATCGCATTGCGAGTTTTAGAAAGAAGGTAAAACTGATGTGCTGACCGAAGCATTCTGCTCATAGATTTGCTTATAAAGTCATTTTAGTGTCAAATCCGCAAATAGGTTTCATTTACATAAAGCCTACTATACATATCCCTGCATATGGGTTGGGGGTTAAAAAAGTTAGCTGGGTAAACGCAATAATACGGCGTTTTGAAGTCAAGAAAACATTCATTCCGGTGATTGTACTAACTAAAGATTTATCAAATAAAAACAGATCGAAAATGAGGGACGATTACTGGATTACGTAAATTCGTTTCATTAAAAGATAAATTAACTTTTCATAGATTTTTATTTGAAGTGAAGGCAATTTAGGATAAATTTCAAATTCGCGTCAAATGAGCATATTTTTCTCATTAAACAATTTACTAGGACATGCAAATCACTTAAACGAAACGTATCGAGAGATATTTAGTGGAACATCTCCATAATTCATTATGATACAAAATTAGACTTAGTCCACTAAAAAGAAAACACAACGCGACAGTTGAAGTGACCACCTCGAAACCGGTCGAGTCGTGTTTTTCTTTTTTGTGTCCAATTTTGTATTATAATCTTTAGTAAATCACTTGAATTTAAATTAATTTTTAATTCGAAGTTGGTTTTAGGTTGGATAGACCAAACGATAACCCGAAAAAACCAGAGACAGACCAGAAATGTAGTCTACACTCACTTTCCATCCGGGAGTTAGATATCACTGATGTTTCCTTTGCATCACGAGGAATAAAACTATACCAAATTACACTGAATACCGCCCATTGCATGTTAAGCATTATGGTTTGCGATAGTTCGTCATTTTCTTTCCGTGAACAGCGGACATATTATCTCGGGATACCAGCCGGGTAGTCAGGTCTATTGCCACCAGACAGCGGGCATATTATTAATCGGCTCCGTGTAAAAACAACGTAGAAAAATAAATCCAACGAAGACCGAATCGTTTAGTTTGTGTGCGCAGCTTAATTCTCCTAAGGCTTGGACCTTGACTTTGTATTTGGCCCACACTTTCCTTCTTCCTCTATTGCCTCCACTTGTCCTTCCGATATCTCGTAAACTTCTCTTATCCCATTTCTTTGTGGATTGTAAGTGAACACTTCTAAACAAATGTTTTTCCAGGGATTGCATTAGTTTACACCTATCTCCCGATCTGAATTTTGCGATCGTTTTCTGGGAAAGTGATGAGACAAATAGAGGAGAGCGCACGGCTGAATCACCATTAGGACATCGGCATCGTTTAGCCCCGAATTCAGGACTCATGTCCTCGAGTGTCGAGGGACCGCCTCGCAAGGCCCAAGCGTCCTTGCTCAACTGAGGGCGGAACATGAATTATTCCCGCGCTTTTGTGTCCCACACAACTGATGACAACGGAACAGCCGGCAATTTCCACGCTTACGAAATTATTCCTCGATATTGGAAGCCTTGAATGATGGTTTCATATAAACAGATAGCATTTATTATCATTCTTATTATTTATGTAACGCAATACCTGTTTACAGGTATCCCCAATGACATGCGCGATAGTAATAAAAATGCATGTAAATTTTCACCCATTCTACGAATAATTCAATCAGTTAATAAACTTTCAAATAATGTAGATTTTTTCACGAGACTTTGCGTTCCTATAGTGGAAAGCTTACAAAATTTCTAACACTGCCAGAAAGGATGTTTTCCTTGTTTCGCGGGAAGGCACCGCAAGTTCAAAAAGATATATTCACTTTGCGTCTTACATGTATTGTTGTATTCCATACTTCTTACGTAAAGTTATATAATTATTGCTGGAGTTATTCCCTCTTTGAAGGTCAACCACTATAAATTACTTACGGACTTTTTCTAATGCTTCACTTTTTGTTTTTTTACAAGGTTCCATATGACGGAACCATATTCTAGTACAGGTTGAATCAAAGTGGAATAGGAACGAATCACAGTTTTAATAGAAAATTTCGGGAGGGAGTTATGTGGAATAAGACCATAAATGATTTAAAGCACAGTAGAAAATACGCGTATGTAGCCAGATTTAAACCATTCCTGTTTCCATTTATAATTTCTGTTTTAATTCTCGCGTAGAAATGCTGCATTCCGCAAAACGATTTACTCAATAGGTCCACGCATGTGTCTGCGAGCGGGAGTCAATAATGCAAGGGCTCTAAATAGAAAAATAGAGGCAAAATTAAAGGGCTTCAAGGTGAAGATCAATTACATTTTAAGAGAAAGTTGCATTAAAGAGATTGGTTTTTGAGGGCGCTTAGAACGTAACTCATCGGAAGAATTTCAGTTTCATAGATTTGAAAAGAATTTAGAGTCCAACAGCTGTCATAAATTGGATTATATTCGGAACGTTTGTTGCAATATTTGTAATCAAACACCACGAGATAAAATAGCCGAAACGAAATCAGAATTGGCAAAACTTCGAAGAAGGGTAAGACGGGATATATTCGAATGTTTCGCATTCGGAGAAATCAAATTTTTGAAGCGATTCCTCCAGTCATCTGTCCCCGCTAGATCGCAAACTTCTTCGCTCCAATTCTCTTCGGCGAAACGATCTTTAAACGCTCCTGACGAACGATTTCCCATCGATGACACAGTCTACTTTGTCCAACTGTTACGAATCGCGTTTAATGCCCTCTCCGTGGATAAATGACATGCACACCACTTCGGAGAAAGGTTCGCGGCTATATTTTCCTTCGGTGCCCTCTTTATGTGGACCCTCGCTTTGTGGGTCGCCTTCCATCTGACTTTTTGAGCTTTCACTCGGTGGAGATGAGCGAGGACTCGAATACCCGAAAAAAGAAAGATTCGAAGTGACCCGATTAATTCAAGAGAGAAATTGGATCGAATTCCGCGACCCTCACACTTTAATCCTCCCACTCGTTTCACCCTCACGTTGACCTCCGTTCGCTTATCTTCTTCCGCGGCATCTTCCCACTTTATTTCGCTTTTATTCCTTTCACTGAAAAGTATGGCGTTTCTCAGTAAAGTATACTTATGCTAGACGCTGTGAGATTCCCCATTCGGTAGAAGAAAAATCATTTAAGTGAAGAATGGCGACATGATTGGGACACGAACCCACTCCCACTTTCCGGGCAGGTATTATAACTACTAAATTAGCATATCATGGTATGGTATAGGTTTTAAAGCGTTTTGTTGTATGTGTAAAGTCTAACACCTTTTCCTTCCCCTTAGTTATGTCACTTACATTATTTTATGCAAAGAGTTAAGTATACTTTTTTTCATTAAAAAAATTCAAAAATAAATTAATTCGGTAATCACGTCATTTATTTAAATGCCACTTGACTGATTGAATTTTAAGGAAAGAGGAGAAATGAAATTTGTGAGACAGCTGACAGAGGGTACAAGGGATAACAAATAGCAGTTTTAAACTGATTTGGGACTCAACATGACGGAGCCTCATATATGCTATCTTTATCACTTTTTCCAAGAAACAAAAAAAATGAGATCTGAATTTGATTGAAGGAAAGGCAAGATAAAAGTGGATGATAAACTTTTGCATCTAATAATCGATTCTGCTATTTTCTGGTGCGCTTACGTTCACGGCGTAGGCCTTGGTGATTCCTCACGTTTATTTATCTTTTAGGCGACACGCTTTCCTTTCGACTCACACGTGAATGCACTACTATGAGAGAATAGCGAAGAATACATGAATTATAAATGATAAGATAAAACAATACGCATTGTTAATTTAAGCAGTAAATGATTTCCGGTTACAAACTCTTAAGGAGTGCCCATTGTTTCCCGATCGCTATGTTGGTCAACAAGGATGTTTATGCAAGGGTAACGGAATTAAGATTTCGCATTGAAAATCCAGCGAAGTAAATCAATTCAAATTAAAACTGACAAACTATCGATTAATTACTTTGAATTATCGGAAGATGGCGGATGTAAATGCTGATGAACTTAGCTCCAAAAGATACCCGAGGATTCCTGACTCTAATCCATCCATCAATCAAGGTTTGAGAGAGTCAAATATACGCTCAACTGTTTCAGAATCGTAGAACTATCATCTGAGACACTGCTGAATCAGTTAATCTTTTGAAGCAATCGCTCTTCTTTCGCTATCGAATGCAAACCAAAAGTAATTCCTCTTCATAAGGAAACTAAACCAAAATCAGCTCTGTCACCGTTTTCATAGGGGAAAGTGTGCGTAAGAGGGAAAACCTCGTTCGTTTTGGTGGAACTTTTAACTAGAACGATATCTTAAGATGAGGAAAAGCGACTGTTGGTCGCCCTCCTTTGCTCTTCCCTACCAGAATTCCACGCTGCTGATGAAAGTGAAGCGAGAATTCCGAACGGAACGAGGGACGAGACGGGCGAACGCTCACTGCGGCCAACATCTATTCCCCTAAGAAAGGGAATCCGGTTCGAGGTCTTGCAAGCAATTTACCAGCCTGATTCTGTACTAGAAAACATTATTTCCCAACCCAAAGTTACGGTCACAGCAGGTGCAAATAATCCTGATAAAATTGAACGTGTGTCTAAATGCTTTCCAACTTCAGAACAATGGAAACAAATATCTTCAGCTCCGCTCATCAATTGTCATCAGTTAGAAGTCAACTCTCTGCAGATAATAATGTTTACTCTTAATTCTATACAATGAATCATTCAAACATCCTCAGTAGGACATGCTGGATAAACCCCGTCTTTATTTTTTTACTGCGGAAATCATGTGCTATCCTCCCTTTTTTACTGCACTAATTATCTCAAAATGTCTACATCTTCGAACAGGATGAAACTAAGAGCTACACGAAATTTTCCGAGAGAAAACAGCGAAATAATTTACAAAAAGCCGTTTTTAGGCGTTCATAAAATTTCTCGCATCTCGCGCTTTCTTTTTTTGGGAGAGAGCAGACGATAGCTGATCATTTTTGTCATTTCGCCATTTAGAATTTTAAGGTGTAAATCATCTTCCAAACAAACGACGTTGTAACAGTGTATTCCGAGGTAGGAAGGAAAAAAGAAAACTTTTACTTTTTGGTTCTACTTGCCTACGCATTTTTAGACCAAATTACTGTAAATTAAGGTTTATTTGCTTTAAGAAAGGCATCTATGAGTGCTTGTATACTAAGGCCCGATATTACAATGTACACTTAAAATTGACTTTAACGAATGCTCACTTTAGGGCTTGGTATAATGTGATGGTTTTTAGAGTTAAAGTGGGAATTATAGTTGGTATCCATGCTGATCCATTATACATGTAGCAAATTATCAATAATTTTTACTTAAACCATCTTAATACCGGGCCTTAAAGTGAAAAATAGTCCATTTTAAGTATTCATTACAACATCGACAGACTAGGCAGAAATTTAGCTACTAAAATTAGGAGGAAGACACTCGAATTAGTTCAAAGAATAACAAAAGAATTAGAAATTAGCTCAAACGTATGCCATTTCAAATTTTGCCTTCTAGGATTGATGTAACTCTGCTGTTCGGATTCGTCCCAAATTTCGCAATGTCTGGTTTTCTTGTTATACGGTCAATGAATACGGTTTTGCAGACGTTAATTGGCCCAATTTTTGGATCGCACTCTTTACATAAGCTTTTGAGCGGCCATTCGGTATCATTGGGCAAAAACGAGCTGATGTCTTCCTTTTAAATTCAAAGATAATACAAACAAAAAATCATCACCGAAAGCTTTCACTGACAAATTTTATTGCTGCCAGGGTTACAGAGGTCCTTATCTCGAAAGTTTACTCGCTAATAACCAACTCATCGTAAATATCTGGGATTAATGATTTTAAATATGTAAAAATCTTAGGTGCAATTCGAAATACTCTTACGTCCGATATTAAAATTTTTACTTAAAATGAGTATTAACTAATATTCACTTTAGGGCCTCGTATTATAATTGTAACTTACGTTTAAATTCAAGATTATTGATAATCTCTTTAGTACATAATGAATTAGCATGGAGATGAACTGTAATGTCCACCTCAACTCTTACAAAACAATGTAATGCTGGGCTCTAAAGTGAAGATTAGTTTAAGTCCATTTTAAGCGTATGTACATTATAATACCGGGCCTTAAGGTCACGATATTGGAAATTCGAAGCATTAATGGTTCAGAAACAAGCGTTGGAGGCTAATCAGTGATGAGAAAACAAAGCGACTTATTGTTAGATCTTAATCGCGGAAGCGATAAAAGCAACAAATTTGGAGACTCCCATTTTCTCCTAGAAGTTAGATGAGAAATCAGTATCTTACAATTCTGCCACAATGTGGCAATGGCACATGAATGTACGGATTTTCTTACTACAGTGAAACCTGTCTAAAGTGACCACACACTGAACCATCCAAAATAGGTCACATTAGACAGGTGGCCACTTTAGCAAGATTATGTTGTGATATTTAAGAAGAGGTTTCCTTGTTTAAAGAAATTGTAAAGTACTCTAAAATTAATTTTTTGCAAAAATCTTGGTTAAGGTTTAGAACATAAAAACTTGGAAAGAGAAAGAAATTAAATATTGATATAAAAATAAGAGAGACAACAGATCGATTTTAAGAAAGGAAATTTCATTTCTTGTATATTTTTATAAATTTGTTTAATGTTATTTAAATTTGGCATACTTTCGCACCTTTTTGAAAAACAGGTCAGATTTTAAGCAAATTTTAAGGAAAACCCATTTAAATGTTTTCCTTTAAAACTTAATGTAAATCGCAAACATCTGGAAATTAAATCTTTTTGGAAAAGTATAGAATGTAAGAGTCTTTTTAATAAACTGATCACTATCCCACGTCTAGCATATCGTAATCATACTTTACTGTGAAAAGCGAAAGTAGAGAGGTGGTAGTTGTACATAAAGAAACATTACCCGTACTTTATAATCCTATTGCGGGAACCGATAAAAAGTGGTCACATTAAGCAGATGGTAACTGCAGAGGCGGACACATTGGCAGGTTATATAGTGTATCTAATAACAAAACTATCATCTGAGACACTGCTGAATCAGTTAATCTTTTGAAGCAATCGCTCTTCTTTCGCTATCGAATGCAAACCAAAAGTAATTCCTCTTCATAAGGAAACTAAACCAAAATCAGCTCTGTCACAGTTTTCATAGGGGAAAGTGTGCGTAAGAGGGAAAACCTCGTTCGTTTTGGTGGAACTTTTAACTAGAACGATATCTTAAGATGAGGAAAAGCGACTGTTGGTCGCCCTCCTTTGCTCTTCCCTACCAGAATTCCACGCTGCTGATGAAAGTGAAGCGAGAATTCCGAACGGAACGAGGGACGAGACGGGCGAACGCTCACTGCGGCCAACATCTATTCCCCTAAGAAAGGGAATCCGGTTCGAGGTCTTGCAAGCAATTTACCAGCCTGATTCTGTACTAGAAAACATTATTTCCCAACCCAAAGTTACGGTCACAGCAGGTGCAAATAATCCTGATAAAATTGAACGTGTGTCTAAATGCTTTCCAACTTCAGAACAATGGAAACAAATATCTTCAGCTCCGCTCATCAATTGTCATCAGTTAGAAGTCAACTCTCTGCAGATAATAATGTTTACTCTTAATTCTATACAATGAATCATTCAAACATCCTCAGTAGGACATGCTGGATAAACCCCGTCTTTATTTTTTTACTGCGGAAATCATGTGCTATCCTCCCTTTTTTACTGCACTAATTATCTCAAAATGTCTACATCTTCGAACAGGATGAAACTAAGAGCTACACGAAATTTTCCGAGAGAAAACAGCGAAATAATTTACAAAAAGCCGTTTTTAGGCGTTCATAAAATTTCTCGCATCTCGCGCTTTCTTTTTTTGGGAGAGAGCAGACGATAGCTGATCATTTTTGTCATTTCGCCATTTAGAATTTTAAGGTGTAAATCATCTTCCAAACAAACGACGTTGTAACAGTGTATTCCGAGGTAGGAAGGAAAAAAGAAAACTTTTACTTTTTGGTTCTACTTGCCTACGCATTTTTAGACCAAATTACTGTAAATTAAGGTTTATTTGCTTTAAGAAAGGCATCTATGAGTGCTTGTATACTAAGGCCCGATATTACAATGTACACTTAAAATTGACTTTAACGAATGCTCACTTTAGGGCTTGGTATAATGTGATGGTTTTTAGAGTTAAAGTGGGAATTATAGTTGGTATCCATGCTGATCCATTATACATGTAGCAAATTATCAATAATTTTTACTTAAACCATCTTAATACCGGGCCTTAAAGTGAAAAATAGTCCATTTTAAGTATTCATTACAACATCGACAGACTAGGCAGAAATTTAGCTACTAAAATTAGGAGGAAGACACTCGAATTAGTTCAAAGAATAACAAAAGAATTAGAAATTAGCTCAAACGTATGCCATTTCAAATTTTGCCTTCTAGGATTGATGTAACTCTGCTGTNAGTGTATCTAATAACAAAATTTACTAATACCGCTTAGTCTTTTCACATATCCCTAAAGAAGTCCTTTTTTTTTGCTCACCCACATTAGCACGGACCTTATTATTATTTTGCTAAGTAGAGACCAAGAAAGGGTTATTTGAATATAATTAATGCTGCAAATGAAGTTTTTGATCGGAAAATTATAATTTTCAAGGGAAATCATCTGTAGGTCTTTACCTACAAAGATCGAGTAAAAATAAATACAATAATAATAATATTTTCGTTAGTTATTTCATAAATAGATATAATATCATTTATATTTATCCTATTGGTCTAAAATACGCTCAACTGTTTCAGAATCGTAGAACTATCACACTGAACAACCCCTATAAGGATAAATAGAGGTTAAAGTCTACTTACCTAAAATTCGTATATAACGAAAAACATGGATTCAATTTCTCAGCTTGGATCCATTTCTCAACTTATCAGAGGAGTGTTTTCCAAAAAATAAGCGTCGTATCGCTGTAACGTGACTCGAAGGTGAGCACGTCGCGAGGTTCTTCGTCAATGGCATGAGAACACCGGAAAAGTAGAGTGGCTTTGAGTTGCATTTGCATCCGATAGGTGTTCGATGGAAAACCTTGGGAGTTAGTTCCCGAAGAGGAGGAAATCGGCGGAAATAGAGGAGGGGATCAAGAAAACATCTCCAGGAAAACACGAGTGGGTCCTCTTGTAGTTATTGACACACCAGAGAATCAGTAACCGTAATGAATATCATCGGTGATTTAATGTTAGCAGATTATTTGATTGAATCCATTAAATTTGGACGAACACAAACAAATGAACAAACATATGGGTGTCTTGGTTAACGACAGTAATCCGTTCAAAGACTGCCCAAAACCGTCGTTATCCAAGGCGCGATATTCCAAAACCATATTACATGTCAAATATACAGATAAAACGTATTTAAATGTCATTTATGTATCTGAGTCAGATAATGAAGGACGTTGGATGTAAAAGCTACACAGAAATGAAGAGGAAGGCAGATAAACGTGAGGGATGGCGAGTTGCTGCAAACCAATCGATAGATTGAACACTGAAGAAGAAGATACAGATAAAACGCATTTAAATGTCATTAAATTTGAAACATATCATTTGTTCATTATATTTACAACAAAATATTATCATTAATTAAATGAATGGCCATAAAGAAGTTTTTAATTGTCAATCTTCACCAGAAGGCGTCGTAACCAAAGCCTACGGCATCCAACAATATAGGTGAAATTATCCAATTGGGGCACAGGGTCGCTGTGGTTGAAACTCTGAACGCATATTTAAATTAATTTGGCCAAGCCGTGTTATTAATTTTATTTGTATTTCCGCATTGGGAAAGGCCATCCATGCCAAACATTTTTGCCCACCTACAAAAGGGGAAAGAAGTTTTTTGCGGCACACGAAATATCAATAGATACATATCATATTATTATGGATAAAAATTAAATCCAATTCGGATGTAATGAATATTTTGTTTTACGCGTATGAAAAATAGTGAGTAATATATTCCAACGGTTTACAAACAATTAAAGTATTGTATTTACGCTACTTTAAGATCTTCTTGTGGAACGCTTAAATCACAGGTTCTATGGGTTACGTATTCCTCAGAATCGTTTGTGGCAGGGCAGACCTGCGATTTGTTGTTCATAAAGTTTTTGTCCAAAATTTAACTAAGTAAAGTATTTGATAGGAATCACTACGGATAGGAAATTTTGGATAATGTCTAATCTCGCTACAAAAGAATGGAAAATGCCTGGGTTATGGACCCGTGAAAGATGACTCGTCATGAAGTAAAGACAAAGCAAACGTCCACTTGGATTCGCTCAGGGTCAAGAGTGAGGCGCGCTGGTGAGTCGCCTTCGAAGGACGGCCTTCGGTCATTGGCGGTGTCAAACAAGACGCTTACCAAGTCTTATAATGTCACGCCGTCCATATTTGCACTCTCCCCCAATTGAAATGGCATTGCGCCCCATGTGCCATTGCCCGACATCTTTCTGAAATAACGTGTGATCAACTGTTGCAAAACCAAGTGGGAGTGAGACTTCGAATGACTCGATTTTCTCTTCCGTGACCGAAGGCTATCGGTTCGGACGACAAGGAAGCTTTCATCCTAATATTAAGAGCTGGGAATTTTTATTTTTATAGCATTGGATGAGAAAACTTATCGCCGAAAATTATATACAGAGCAATAGGCTTATCATTCCGCAATTTCACGTATTTTTCTCAAAACAGGACGAAAACAGCTTCGCGAATATTATTAGATCTGAATGCTGAGCGGGTTGGGAATGTCAGAGCAGAATCTTTTCTTAAAACTTACATTCCCGATTCTCTTTTAGTCTACTATTCATCAGACGATCAAAGTCTAAGAACGACTCCCCTATTATTAGAGTAATAACACACAAATTAGAGTAATCATATACAAAAGAATGCTTTGCTTGGATATTAAATGCTAAAAATAAACTTGCGCAATACTATTCCAATGGATAGCATTTATATAAATATAAAAAATATTTTGATGGAAAAGTATCGAGATCGATCATAAAATTAGATTTAGCTGTACCTTATAAATAAAGTAGAAAGTTTGTATGGATGTATGCTCGCCTAAAACTCAAGAACCAGAATTTTCAAGCTTTGAAGATTGTTAAATGCCTTCCACGGACAGCCTAGGTTACTTTTAATTCGCCTAATTGTCCCCGGTTCGGCCCCAGACGAGTCAAAGCGCCTCCTTAAGTAGTACACGTAGAGTTTATGGCTTGAAGGGTTTCTTTTATCTGCAAATTCAAATTAGAAGGAATAATCGCATGAAATCGAGACAAGTACAAAAAGAAGGGAAATTGAACGAAGTTTTTTATTTTTGCAGAATCGAAATTGCGATTGTTTTTATGATACACACGAAAATTTTGAGATTGTTGAGAAAATTTTGTGGTTGTAAACTCCGTGGTCACAAAGCTGATGGTTGAATTCGAGCTCATGCATTTTCCCACAAGAATACAAAGGGAAATTAAGGCTCATTTAAAAGTAAAGTTGAGAGTTAATGATAAACTATATGAAGAGGAGGCAATTTTAGCATTTTGCGCTTACGGTGACAAATCACTGAGGATCATTTACGACCATCTAGGAGTGTTTCTTAATCAACTCGATTTTGCATATTACCATTGAAACAGTTTTCTGTTGGGGAGGAAATAAGACGTTCGTCAGTGCAGGCACAGGAAAGTAAAACTATTGAGGGAAGGAAAATTTCGTTATGTGTTCAACTTTAAGGTTACCATGCGGTTTTACATTTGAGTTCTTTTCTTGAGGCCTCTTTTGGTCTTTGTTTTCTACTCTCAGCTTAAATTCTTTGTTTGTCCACAAATACATTCA
This sequence comes from Ladona fulva, assembly GCA_000376725.2. Classification (NCBI taxonomy): domain Eukaryota; kingdom Metazoa; phylum Arthropoda; class Insecta; order Odonata; family Libellulidae; genus Ladona; species Ladona fulva. The sequence goes on from KZ308503.1 coordinate 458,030, forward strand.
AAAGTGAACGTTTCTACGACAACGTGATCTCACAAATGATGAAGCGAAAATAATATGCTTTCAGTTTAGTAAATAATTATTCTTTTACCTCAATAGTTACATTAACTATCTAATGTTTTTTAGACTCCAGTAAGTAGCTATTTCAAATTTGTGAAAATGCCGGTTTCAATTTTGATTTCTCCGTTGAGAATAAACGGAAGTTGGGCTAGTAGGAAATAAAATGATAGAAAAGTATAACGTGTATATACGTAAATTAAATATATAGTAAACAGTTAAAACTAATATTTCGGGGAAAATAGTAATTGCGAGGCTAAAACGAAACGATCAGGAAAAATTAAAATCATTTACCGAAAGAGCAAGAGAAAGCAACCCCGTTTCCAACTCATAAACGACGAGAAAAATGGTAAATTAGTTTCCTTTTTCTTCATATTTACTGCGAAAGAGATTTTATTTAAAGTTCGAACTCTGACAGATTTGCTTTCAAGATTACGTCTAGGTCGAGCTACCTTTTCTGAATGACACTGAATTTAACTCACAATGGCCCTGAGCGAAAATTATTTAGCAGATTAGATTTATTGACAAAAAGTAAACATAATTTAATATAAAAGATTTTTCCTTTATATCGTAGAATCATGATTTGAATGCTTCAAATGTTATTGCGATCTTAACAAACTGTCTCGCTCTATGAAAGTAAGAAAATGTTTTCATTGTTGCCATCTTAAGAATTGCTGATTTATTCTGAAATAGGGATGCGTTATAGGGAAGACCAAAAGATCTCTGAGGTGAGTCTGAGTTTACGAACTTCAAGTAACGAAGTATGAGTTACAATTTTTAATCAGTTCCCAAGACCTTCGGGGCCAGAGAAACAGTAAACAGCCTTTAGGGCGTCTTCCTGTTTATTTATCCTTTGTTTAGCCTTTTAAAGCAAATGCATTGTTGGTGTACATCTATAATATCTCGCAACGAACCATTTGCACGAATGCTTCAGCGTGACTAATCGTTAGTCATGATAACAGATAAGGAAGACCTGCCGTGTTTGCATTCGACAAGACAGTAGTTGTCACTGGTTTCAGAGACATATATGTGACTCACGGTTGCTGCGAAATTATAAAAGGATTCAAAATACAGTGTTATGGAGATGCGCACTGACAAATCAACTATTCAAAGAGAAAAATTTTCGGGTAAAATAGCAATATATTCGTAATGAAATAAAGTGGTACTAAAAAATTATACTCAACAAAATCGAAACAGAGAGGGCGGATAGAAAGACACTTTCCTGCTGTAAGTCTGTATTTGTCAAAGTAGAGGAGGATAAACGAGGAAATCCACCGAAGAAGATTTGATATGGGTGCACAAGAATCTTGTAAAAATCGTATTCTAAGTTTAGTATATTACGGGGATATAGAACACTATGTTTCTGGAATGGACAAGTGTTAAAGGGCAATGAAGAAGCAGAGAATACAGCGGAAATACTAGAAAAAATTCCTTAGAATAAAAAATAAATTATTAAAACTATTTGGACTGTCCGTATTTAGGACTCTATCAGTTATCTCTCAGCCACTACCATGCGAATAATTTATTCGTCAATACATTGATATCGCAACATTGGCATTTATTGGTAAATTGGCATTTACAAATTAAAAGAAAGAGGAAGCTAGTGTTAGCGGGAATTGCTTAATGGAATATAATCAAAAGACGAGTAAATTATCCCATACTGAAAATGAAATTTCAAGTTTTCGAAATGTTTAACGATGGACAAATATTTCCAATTTTTCCGTTTCTCTCTCCAGAGGCATCGCTATGTGACCAAATGTGCAAAAAATGTGACCAAATATGCAGTCAAACTCCGAATAGTCGAGCCCCGTTCCAATCTATCAGACTTGGGATTGCAATCAAAATTATTCGAGTATTATAGTTGTTATACGAGCTCCAATAAGCCATCAAAATTAGTTTGATGCCCAGTTTACATTTCACCTTCTAAGAGACATCATGAGAGGCTCCCAAGAATGGAATGGCGCCCAGAGAAAAAATAACCAAGTAAGAAGATCCAAGTAACTAAGTAACGAATATTTTCTATGAATTTTTATTAAAATCAAGACCCGAGTTCATAAGAAAAATTCTGTTTTTAAAAATGTATATATTTTCCAAAGCATTAATACAACAATTAGACTTAGAATTAACCAATTTTTGAATCATTAATAGAAAGGTTGACCGAAAACAGCAGTTCGTCATGGCGTCATGTGTTCGGCAACGCTGTATTGGTGGAATTAAAAAGAACTGAAATGTGCGAGATGCTCTTTAAACCTCGACAACTCACCTTTCTGTTTTCTCGGATATGTTTTAAGCCGGAACAAGTGATATAATACATGCCAAATTTATCAATAAAATCTTCTTTATAATAGGTGGATCCAAAATAATTCTATTACTAAATTTATGATAATAGAAAACCTCAATGTTACTTTATTTTAAAATTTTGGTAAGGACTTTATTGGTACTAGTACTGTTAAAAGTCCTTCGACAGATCGGGTCATTTCGCACGAAGACTCGGTACTCTAGTAAAAATAAGGTAATCTTTATTTTAATGTGACGTTTGGAAGTGAAATAATGATTATGGGACAGGGCTTTCTTAGGTTGAGGCACAGTACTATTTTTAGAAGTGTTTCTACTGCTGAGGTCATTTCGCACACATGGGTGCCACCGGGAATCGAACTCAGGACCGCTTCCAGCAAAAGTGAGTGCGCATCCACTTGGCTAACCGAGAGCCCAAAATACTTTCGAATAGCAACGTAATGTATCTTATATAATAATGACCTTAGAATTTTTACACACTTTATTGCTTGGTTAAGTACGCATACCATTCTTATTATACAAAATTATTACTTCACAAACTGTTGAGTTTAAATACAACTTCAATTCTTCATTTATTTAAAAATAATATCTAATTTAAAGCAGGTGATATTCCATGAAGAAGGCTACTCAACGCAGTGGTAACCTCGAAAGCAAAAAAATGCCGGCAAGTATAGGGAATGAAATCACTCGACGCTTACTCTCCTTCGACGACATTCGGATCCTTCGAATCGATATCGAATCGAACTGCAAAGCTTCGCAATTCAATGATAAACGGATTTAAATCTCTTCGGCAAATTTCTCAGATTCATCTAAGTAGCCGTGCAAATAATCTTACGTAAGTCCCAATTTCATGTCGCCTACGTCTCCCACACGGGGAAATAACTTGTACAGCCCATAAAAGCACAAGGGAACGTATTGTATATTTTGTATTTAAAAAATTAAGTCTTTGTTTTGACGCAATACGAGCTTGGGAAATATTTAGCCAAATCCTGCAGACGCTAAAATCTTTGCAAGCAACAAAGAACCCAAACTCGCTTTGACTGAGAGGGCAAGAGAATGGATTATAGCAGAAATTACGACTCAGGCATTCTTGAAAGACCTTCAAATACTCCTTTGGAAATCCTTGCCTCCTCCTCTTCGAGAGCTCCTTTCATGAGGGATTTGCGCTGGCTGCAGAGGAGTACTCGTAAACGACGAGGAACTGCTATCAGAAGCGGACGTCCGTGACGATGCAGTGATCCGTGAGTCACGTGACCTACAGGAATGTATTATTGGCGCCATCGCGAAAGTGAGGAGATAAACGAAAACAAACTCGGAATAACACTGCAATGAGGCCAACGGAGGGACTTGAAAAAGGTTCATTCTGAATATCCCCGAAGATATTCCATTGTTTATTTACGCACACCAAAACTAGATCGGAAATCTTCATTCATTTCTTGCCCTACCGCGTATCTTTTAGCGAATAGCCCAAATGACATATCGAGAAGGGATACCTTAGTCTTTTGCCAGGAGTTAAGAAATACTTGCGAAGGTTTTCTTTCCGCAATGGATTCGAAAATCAATTGAGAAAATTCCACGATATTTTTCGAAAGTAAAAATCCAAAGTAAACATCACGTTATCAAACCAGACTATATCTGGAGTAAGGTTTCAAAGATAACGTCCTAAGCTCATACAAAATCCATTTACCATTCCACCACAATCCAATAGAATAACTGCAAATGTCTAGATGAAGTTAGCTTTTCATTCATGCCCTACATCGCGAACGCGAAAGATTAAATCCAAACTGCGTCACTTCTACGTCGATCAACGGCCTATGGAAACAGCGCAATCGAAAATCATTTTATCGGAGGAAAAATGCAATAAACCGAGGCATTAATGAGCGGACGTAGCTTTATTGCGGTGAATGGCCTTTCGCTGAAAGATCAACACTCACTTCTTTCTTTTTCGGTTTCACTCTCCTCCACGCCCACTATCCTATTTTTATGCCCAACCGAGAAATAAGTCCCATGGACGCTGTTGGCAATCGTCCGCTCTTCCGTAGCGAAGTGGGAAAAAACAGATTTAATTCAGTTACGCTGTGACTCTCGCGCTCTCTTAACTTTGCGTCGAGCTAAATGATTCCAAATTGGAAGGAAAATGTTTTCTCCAAGTTAGAATTCGCGACGCTGAATTCTTCGTCCAAAGCAGGAAGCAAAAGATGTTTTTCTAGGGAATGGCAGATTCACATCCATTTCTTAGAAAACTTGTATTACTTTAGGAAGGATTTTACTTACGAGTGGTATTGTTCCTGGCAACGAAACGTGAAGATTTATTGCCTACTACAATTAACGGTTCGAATTTTATGCTGAGAGGTCACACATATAAAATGTTTGTCGCCTATAAATTATATGACTGTTGTGGATGAACTTCCGACATGTATATACTTCCCGGATTTCAAATTTTAGTTTTTTTTTCCAATAGATGTATATTTCCCTCTTTTCATTCCTGTGAGTAAATATCAGCGGGATTCATTGACTGACTGCATTTAGGTATAATTTGTGCATTTCATTCATACACAAACATGGCTTTCATGCTATTTCTTTCAGAGGTCAAGCAAATTAGCAGTTTCCTTTATTCGAAACACTATATTTGCCCGATAATTCCGTCTTTGGCTACACTCACAGTAATGCGGTTTTTCATACTACAGTAATCCTTTCATTCTACACTCTGTGGACGTAGTTTTTCCACAAGATTTCATTAACCAAATAGTTTTCTCGATAGGAAATTCATACGAGGGCCGATGAAATAAAAAGTTAGCAGTTATACATATGAATGGTGGAAATATTAAATGGGGAAATTTCGAATAGTCGATGTGAAACGCCACTCAGGATCTCAAAGGAAGAGAGAGTGCGTCGTTTGCCCCGAAGGTGACCTTCCTTTGGCCCTCATCAGTCTGCACACAGACCCTCGTCTCTTGGGCACCCACGCGCCTAGCATACAATGTGTGTATGGGAAGCCAAGGCCTTCCTTACCATCTACCGAATTTCTCATCTGGGATATCATCCACCTTTCTCCTTTTTGTTACCCGCCTTTAGGCCAATTCAAACCCTCAAACACGCTCCACGAGCATCAGTTTCCTCAGTCCTTCTACCGCGCTTTCCATCGTTTAGTCCTCTTCTCTCACGGATTTCTCATTCATAAACGCAACGCCATTCTCTCCGGCTGAAATATTAACAACCTTAACGGATATCCTCTAACATATTTACGTCTTTCAGTGAGTGATCACAAATTTAAATACCTAGATTAATCTACCGTAGAGGGTTTAGTATCATAGACGAAAGAATCAGCCGAACGGTGATGAAATGTTGACCGAAATCCGACTAAAATGAGAAAATTAACGTAACACGTTCTTCAAGTACTGATCACATTATATTTTTATTTTAGTTGTTTAATAAGAGAACGGACTGCAAAATCTTATCCGTATTTCGAATACATTTTTCATCTTTATTGTCCCTAAGATGCACGTCTGTGGTTATTTTATAAGGATGTCTGTACCAGTTCACGTCCTTTCCAGTTCAGTAATTTCCATCTTTACACATGTACACCGTCCCTCGTAAGAGGGGAAATCTGCATTCCACTCACTCTTAATTGTGTCCAGGAGATGAGAATAGACACGAAGGACCACACCGTCACTCATTCAATGCCACCGCTGTTACGGATTAGACGAGGCTGCGGTACTGAGAGTCAATTGGCCGTCTACTAGAGTCGATGATTGAAGAAGGGTGCGGCTTCCTAATGACATGATCCGAGGTTAATAGTAAGCGTAGGTATGATTACGTAAAGATTGTTCAAGGTCCGGTTTAATTTGTGATAAGATCATGGTGGTATCGGAATTCGTGTATTGGACACATATACCCCACCGAACCGTAAGAATCACTACTTTTATTAAAATTATACCTGCATTTGAGGCGTAAAAATTAAAAAGGTTTAAGGCTTCTCGCAAACTGATGTTCTTGGCGCTGTGTTCAAATATTCAGGTGAAGCTTCGGCGTCAGAAAAGCAAGTTAAATCTAAATTAAAACAAAAGCAAATGGAGGACTAAAAATGTGCAGCGATTTAACCGAGGTATTGTGTTAGTTGGATTAAGTTGCTGCCATCTAACTCGTTCTGTTTTATGACACCGCTCGGTATAGAGAATAGTTCTTTAGTCCACTGCGGCAGGCCTGGCCAAATTATCGACCGACTTTGATACGTTCGACTATACGATAATTTTTCACTCCAAATCGATACAATTGTCACTCCAAATCGATACAATCGATTTGGAGTGACAATTATATGTACCAAAACGACTAATAGTCGTACGTCCGACCATTCTTTGTATTTATCAAACCTACGGAACTCTATAGCCAATTAAATTATCCGTAGATGCATAGTTAAGTTAAATAACCGAAGTAAAAAAAAATAATCGGAAATAAAGAATCTTCTGAAAGGCAAGTCGCAATTGACCTGTTGGCCTACCCTGACATATGGCAAGTCTACGCTTGTACGTACACAAAAAAACAAATTTTCTAATTAAAATCTATTTCATTGTTTAACATTCACAACTCAAGTATTATTAAACAACCGGCTTATCCTTTCCTTCGGCGAAACAGCTTGGGTCACAGCGCTGAACATTAAAATAAAAACAATTCATTTAGCATCTATACTTTTACCTCTGAAGGCAACGGTAAAAATGTCATCGCAATTGACATATCGAATTCCGGTAAATTTCAAAAATATTTTCGAAATCCACACCTTCTTAAAACATAACGAAAGATATTTCTCGAGGTAGCCCATTGCGGAATACACATTGCTGAATGACCCCGTTAGCTAAGTGCTAAAAATTAGCCAAAGAATCCCTTAGAAGTTGGTCCTTTGAAATAAGCGTTCAAGGTTCTCCGTTGCGACTTTTCTCAAAGCTCTCGGAATTCTGGAGATATGGCAACAATAAAAGTGTCATAGTCTCCTTGAGCTTCGCAAGCTGATGACGCAGTTAATTACAGAAAATTGTATTCGCTTTTTCCATTTGCCTGAGTGCTGATGACCGTCGTGTCAGGACCTTTATTTCACTCTCTTTTCATCATATAACCAATACATACATACCAGAATGGTATTTATATCTATATAAAGGTAGGAGGGTCTTCAATTATGGGTAATAGTTGATAAAGATGGCAATGGGAAAGGGTTTCCACGTAGAAGTAAACAATATTAACTTCCGTAAACACCGAAGCGCGTTATCGGTTGTCCAAGGATTAGTACGTTGATATTTTCGTAAACCAGTTTTCGTCCAGCATTAATCAGCTGCCTATTGTATTCGAAGGCCTAAATAACCTGAGAAGAAAATTTGTACTTTGTTTATATTTTCTCAGTAATCTTACATGATACATCTTATATGATACATCTTATATGATACATCTTATATGATACATGGTGCCATATGGATAGGCTCAATGTCTATTAAATGGTATATATTCCCGCCGATTTTACTGACGGGGTGCAGTGGACAAAAGAACTTTCTCTCAATCAGCACAGAAGGAGAACACGGAAAGATACCTGTTCTCGGAAAGGCTCCGAAAAAGAACCCCCGTGTCTTAAAATCGATAAATACGTCCAAGGTCTTGCCACAAAAACTTTGTGACGGAGGACAGATGTTTTCCGAGCCTGATTGAGACTCCTTGTATTTGAAATCAAATTATTTTAGATACATTAAATTGATGTAAATGAATGATTTTATCGATGCTTCTGCTTTCAAGGGTTTATTTCAGTAACTTTAGATTAATTCGAATATCGAAGTTTGCATTGAGTTTTAATTAAATCAGTTACTGCGTAATTTCTATCTTCGTGCTATGAAGATTAATGGCAAATTTACCAAAAAGAAACTAATTTTACCGGATGGGTAACATTATTTTGGGCTTTCCTAGGTATTTAATATTACAAGGCACTATTCGAATTAAATCACAGCTGATTATGAGGCAATTATTAGCGCCCACTCACTACTAAAATCTGAGCTACGCCTTTGGACATGGAGAATACAATACTAAGAGGAACACGAAGGGTGGTCGTCATTTCCAAGGTCTCCTCGAGCGAGGTTCGTCCTCATCCACATTCTTCCGCCCTTCCTGTCCTCGTCGATCTGCACGCCTTCGGCCTTCCTCCTTAGACGGCAGCAGCACTTCCCTAAACACTTCCACCGTAAATGATCTAAATGCTTAAACGTATGCTGATTTTGGTAGCTGTTTGACGGATTTTATACAAAGAACACTCTCTTATAGATATTTTTATGAATCGATTTAAAACGCAACTTATTAGGTCAAGGCTAAATCATGCAAGAAAAAACAATTTCGAAACAAAACAACGAAAAACTTTTTTCAAAAATTCTAAAGGCCTCATTGAAAAACATTAAAAAGGAAGGGTACCGATAGCCATGTAGGCAATCGGTGAAAGCGATCCCGGGTTCGATTCCCGGTGGGGACCCATTTGTTAAATGGCCTCAGCTGTCAAAGCACTAACAACAATACTATTTGTAAGAGTGAAGAGGAGGTTTTGGAACTGAAATTTTTTGTTGAAGTGTTACAATAATCCATCTAGTTAAAGTAGGTACTCAATCCTAGGTATTAACTCAACTCTAAAATATTATTTGGTGGACCTACGGCTAGCCAAGTGGGTAAGGCGTTTGACTTCGGTAGAAGCGGTTCCTCGTTCGTTTCCCGTTGGGGACTCACATGAGAAATGACCGCTAGGCTCATGTACTTAGCTCTAAAAATACTTAACTATCGAAGCACTTTTAAAATTACAACTTTTAATATTATTACATTATTTCTTCGAAGAGAAACACTCATTAGGTAGATGTTTCTATTTCTTTTTGCGACGAATCAATTATATATTTCATTATAAATACTTTATTTAACCATACATCTGTCATATAATCTGTATCTGTCAGCAACGGCTGTATTTATATTTGAAACGCATATTAAATTTCTTAAAAATGATGGAACGGAAAGCTTGAAATTCCCATCATTTTTAATCTTTCCGTTGCAAAATTTTCACTCTCTAATATATACATAATTTTAAAAATTATTCTAAAAATTCTAAGACCCATAAACAACAGTGTTCTGTTTTCGATATCTAAAAATAAATTTAATGCAGGATACGGAATTTTGTTGAGAATCGACTTTTTTCTACTTTGTAGTCCAAGAAAGAAATGTGTTACTTCAGGGCGGAGTAACTAAGGCGCCGATACTGGGAAACAAGGAAATATTATAATTTAAATAATGATAATTATACATTATTCAAATAAAACATGTCTACAGTACACTCTACTGAGTCACTGCCGCAAACAAATACAAGGGAAGTCGAAATTTCT
>KZ308503.1:467865-516681 GCA_000376725.2 Ladona fulva
AATATATATAATAATAATATATTCTAATAATATTATAATAATCTGGACTAAATGTTATGTTTAATGTTTAATTTGAACGGACAACAACTATAAGCGATCTTCCCGTCTTCACCGAGATTATAACGTAAGAATTTTTTTTGATACCTTCTTTTTATTTTGGCCAGCACTGTAATAAACTTATTAGCTTAACTTAGCAAATATAATTCCTTTTCAACATTTGAACGTATTCGTTGGAGAAAGTAGTTGCGGAAAAAGAAATAATGCGGGTAATCGCCGCTTTCGACTAAACGAGAGATTATTAAATTTGCGATCACGCAAAGACGGGTTATTGACTGGTTTTCTCTAAGAAGGAAATGGAAGAAAACGGCACCAGTGATGTAATGGAAAGGTTTATCCCTAGAATGGAAGAGAATTACGATCAGTTCCCCGAAGAATTTTAAATTGGCTTAGATTTCCGCAATCATAAAGCTATCCTAACTCGAAAAACTGCTGGAAAAGTGGTTACATAAACGAGCATATAAATAAACATATCGCAACATTTCGATAGAGTTGCAACATTCATGATTCTGGCTGATGTAGGAAACAGGAACAACTGAAGTCATTCACCTTGATAATGTATACCGCTTCGGAGATGTCGCCTGTGTATCGCGACTTTAAACGGGGTAGCATAAAATATGATATAGTACCGCAAATAATGAGTGTGATTATGATGCATTACATCAAATATGCATTTTCCTCGGAATTGCACGTGTTCTGTCATCTGAGACTCCAGGAACGGATTCGCTGCTTTTCGAAGTTAACTTTCGGTTTGCGTCGCAATTTCCTCCAAGGTAATTTTCCAAACAACACTTCTTCATTAAGAAAATTGTGATGATTCTCCCTTTTGAAAATACTAAAGACTCGTCTAAAATATTCGGCCGAAATTTCCATAATAACCTTGGATCCTATTCCAATAACAAGTGAAGGATTGTTTTCCATGACACCCGAATCGGATGAAGACGAGCAAATTAATGTATCTGGGTGAAAAAAATCTTGCATCCCTCTCCAAACCAGTCTTCTTTCTTCGCCAAAAAAACCTTGAAGATTATTCCAACAAAACATCCGCTCCAAACATGCCCGTCGTGTTTGACAGGACCCTCTTCATCTTTATTGGAAGGACCTCTAACACAGATCTCTGGAATTGATTCTCGAATTATACAAACCCGAAAGTTTTATCAGAGACTATTTGAAAGTCACCTCTTCATGAAACCTTCAATAATACGATTTAAAAAAAAGACGATAGTTATATCCCCACAGAAATAGGAGCAAAAAACTCGGAAAAACAAATGAATAACCAGTTTAAGGTGAGTGAGCACATATCGCAGTCCTGATTACGTGTCGGACAGGAATTTCGAAGGTGGTACTTACGCCACAAAACGTGCCGCAAAAAATTCGAATTTTAATTTTGAAGCACATAATCCAGATTACAAGTAAATTCATAGGAAACATCGTTATTGAAATTTGTCCTAAACTGCTTAGACTCAGGGAATGCTTTACCATTTGCCAATTTTTGTTTAAATCTAGAACCAAGGTTTCCATGCATTAACAGCATTATCAATCTAAAGGAAAAGGAACACGGCAGTGGTAAGATATTAGAGTCTGAGACAAGCTCCAAAAAGCCGTTGTTTGTAAGCAAACTGTTCGTTAGGCAATTCCAAGCAACGGGGGCTAGGGTTCTCCGTGGTAGCGCTTTGCAAGTATTGTTGTAAATACGTATTTCGGCAACTACATTGCCATCTTTAGGAGAGAAGATTACTAAATTTGGCAACGTAGTTGACGAAATACGTATTGACAACAATACTTGCAAAGCGCTACCACGGAGAACCCTAGCCCCCGATGCTTGGAATTGCCTAACGAACAGTTTGCTTACAAACAACGGCTTTTTGGAGCTTTCCTCATACTTTAAGGCATCATCAATCACTGAAAACTAAACATACTGCTAATATTCTATAATATATAGGCATATGATAATAATCGATGGATTTAACAGAAGAATTAAACGTGGCTGGAGTACCTCCAGAAGCAACATACATATTCTGAAATCTAAAATGTCCATGGTCTTCAACCAATAATGCACTTCACCAGTCTTGACTATAGAATGGAATTGAAACTTTGCCCGTTAAACGAAACAATAGTCCACCAACTACAGACAACGAAAAGGAGTTTGAAACCTACAATGCTTTGGAAACACAAGAAGAGGCAGAAAACTCAACACCTTGCTGTGGATGATGACAGGACTGATTTATATTATAGATAAAATAAGATCGCTGAAATGGTTGTGCAGAGGGGATAAGAAACGGACAGCGTTGGTTATCAACTGCGCTCAACTGGAATTCAAGAGATATAAATAGATTTGAGGAGAGAATTGAGATTAATAAAACAGGCAATCGCAAAAATGGAGAATGATCCGAAGGTCACATTTACCATTTGGAAGCATAAGAAACTATTGGCCCGCACATGTTAATAGACGGCATTTGAAGATGTAATTGCCTACATTCAAATAGTTCGAAATTATCACTGAACGATGAAATACGAATTAATTCGTTTAGTAAACCTAGGTAGACAATATTCATACTTGAAATAATAAACGAGATTTGGAAACGATATGGTTTAACTCCATTTATTTGTTTCACGAAGAGAGAGAAAAAAGGCCAAATGGGAAGGCTAAAGGTTCTCAGATTTCGAGAAATGAAAAGAAGAGCAATAAAGTGGAACTAAAACCACTGATGAAAGAAGAAAATCACTAATGAGGATGGAAGGGAGCTTAATATGATTCGTTTGCTTACAGTACCTGATGATGGTAGTAAATCTCTGCGGTAATTGTTGCAATGAAAATGCTAAAATTGAAATTGCATTCTGCCACTGTAATCATTTTAAGTAAGGAATTCCATCAAGTAGCATGCTATAGAGCATTTTTTCAGCTTTCCATTTCAGAACTATCTAGGATATACGTGAGGATCGTAGGTAATTGACGCAGATAATCAATATTTGATAACGACAGATACTCTTACGATAGAGAAATAACTGTGATGAGTTTGAAAGCCGTTTTCGTCGAAAAAATTGCTTAAAACAGAAATAGTTATCATTTAATAATTTTTGTGAAGATTTGATAAAGAATTTGCTTGGTGTTCCTTTGGTAGTTAATAACATTTTTGACTCTCAAGAGCGACTCTTGAAAAGTATTTCTAAGAGACCTACAACTCACAACAATCAATGAGGAGAAACCTACACTCTGCCACACATTTGCAATAAAAACTTTATTACTCAGCTATTAATAGGAAATTTTTGATTCTTGTCCAGAAGGTATTTGCATTTCGTTCTCAAACGCGATGAAAAACACAAAAAAACGTAGGTACACAATATAATGTGAGTTACCCCAAGTAATCATCAGTGATGACCATTATCTATATTTCAACTATGAGTACAAAATCTGGTAGCTGGGACCTGTAACATATGGACGAGTCGGCTATCATAGGATGATTTAATGGCCAAGGGCGGATTTAGCCACAGGCGCAGAAGGGCCTCGCTCTTGTCAGAGGATTCGTGCCGCAAAAACATTCTTCGAATATCATTACATCGGAATCTACCACTAAATATTACGATCGTTACAACAGATAAACTAGATATTTTGGATAAATTCCAGCTCAAGTGAGGTACTGACTAGAGGGGATAATATGACTGGTTAGAGTAGAAACACGCAAATATCTCATCCAATATAGGTTGTTAAACCAGGTTTAATTACATTTGCTACATTAACGCGTTCGGGCTTAAAACTCAGTGAAGAGAAGGAAGCTACAATACCAATCTGTTGACGATTTAAGAAAACAGCTAAACCTTTGCGAAGCATTTGTTGTGTTTGCTATGACAAAATGTGACTAGCGTGCGTAAACTACTAACTGCAATTAATTTATTACACATATTCTGTAAGAGAATCCATAAAAAATTTTGTCGCACTAAAGAGTCATAGGACAGCAAAATATATTTACATGGGGGTCTCTTACGTATTAAGTCAGCAAATGATGATCTTAAGATGATCGTCAATAAATGTTATGTTTCGCATTTAAACGCAAATTCGGGATAGTAATTCCTCCAAAATACCATTGATACATACAGAGACACTATTCTTTTGAAGTAAAATCATGAATATTAATTTATAAATCCGCTTAATTTATTTCATAGCATATTCTGCAGGAAATTAGTGTCGACAAGCAGAGAGCGAGAGGCTGCTTCCTGGAAGACAGCGTCCAGTGTTTTGAGATAGTTTTTGACCAATATCGGTGTTAAATGGTTAAATTCTCATACACCTCTTATCATACAACCAAGGTTCACCTCAGACCAATGAGTCTTAACTAGTGATGCAACCAAATGTGAAGAAGCTGCTCCAGTGTTAGGAGGATTTTTGATTGAAATGAATTGATTATTTGACATTCGTGGAAACAAAAAAGTAAGTGATTATGGTCTACGCTAGGTTTGGAAGTTTCATTACATAAATATAATTATGATAATTTTATCATGTATTCCAATTAAAAAATGTAATTCTGAATCAAGCACCGCGAAAGATACTCAAATGTATGACCATTCAATAAATTAAACTAAGTAAAGGTATGAGAGAGGAATAAAAACAACTTTTACACGTTACCATAGAACTTTAAACTTCCACGACCTAGGTTACAACGTATGACGTCGTCGTCAGGTACAAAAAAACAAGAAACAGTCACATATATAGAGGTAGGAAACGAGAGCGGGAGTCAGTGCTCTACTCCAACTGTTATTGAAAGTCATTTTTATTTAATTCTGTGGTAACGAGTAAAAGTTGTTTTTATTCCTCGATCATCGTAAACCAAACAGCTGAGGCCGAAACAGTGAATTTTGTTCAATTAAGACTATTCAGACTGCCATGCATGTATCTGTTTTCATGCTTGTTTGGATGGAAAAAATGCATTGAACTGGCATAATCAGGAAGCCCAATTTTTATTGCCCATTGGGAAGAGATAATTTTACGAAGAACGCATTTCATGAGTTTAAAGGTTGCCACCATCAGTAGAGGTCATTAACCACTGCTTCGGGGTAACAATGGAGTAAACCTTTGCATAATACAGTTTGGAATAGATATTTTTCTGATATTCGAACGAGTTTTCCGCTAATTCCACCACTTTAAAGTGAGACGGGGCTTTTAAGAAAACTCCTACAATAGTTGTGAAATCCGGAAAAACTGGACGAGAGGATAACTTAATTGCTAACTATAGCTTACTTACTTTTGAGTCAAACCTTCCTCAAAGATTTATATAGAATGTTACATCATCTAACGGAAGTTGAGGAGAACAACAAGAATGAAAACCAAAAGTCGGAGAGCAGATTAAGAAAGAAGAATGTCTACTCGAAGGCCAGTTGCCACCGAGAATCGCGAGACTAAATACTGGGTAAGATTCTTCAGCATCAGCTATCCTCCGCCGTGAAGACGATAAGAAGGGAGTGAGGAAAAGAGACAACAAAGCGCGCTGAGGCATCTGTTGAGAGGAGGGAGCGTAAACAAACTGCCGAGACACAGAAGTCAGCACGCAACAATCACAAACATCAATTACCTTTCAGCAAAACAGAGCGACTCCTCCGTATCAGCTCTCCGCAGCCTCCCCCTCCGCCTTCCGCCACTATTTTTATCTTGCAAAAAATATCCCTTAGTATTCCGTCCCTTTGGCCTAGTCGCACCAGCTCTCGCCACTGAAGCCTTCCCTCGGACATCGTCTCCTTATATCTTCCCCATTCTCCCTCTCTTACCCTTTATCTGCTCTCCCCTCCGAAGGGCGATGCCCTGGACAGGGGTCGAGCGCCTCTCTGCTGCGTGTTTACACACGCTATCGCAGCGGCCCACCTGAAGAGCAAAGGCCGGACCATAATACGATGGAATGTGGCAGCGATGCGAATTTTGCGACGCGTTTTTCCCTTTAGGCATTTTTCGGATGCTCTGGACCGGACGCTGCCGAATGAATGAGTTCCTCACAATAAATGCCACTCTCTCACGGTCATCGCGCTGCAGTTTTTCTGTTGTTCTTAAGCCTACATTTATCCAAGCGGACTTGTAGCACGATCATTACGGGTATGCTTAAAATATTACGGAGTTGAAATAAAAAGTGAGGAGAATTGGTGCGGATAATCGAGGCTGCTTTGGCGCATTCCGTAATCCAACTTTTGGGGGAAATTTTTCCTTTTGCTTACTAATACAGTGTTTACCTACAAAAGTGAAAATAAGGCATCTTCGGAATAAGAAATGCATGATTACATATTCCACTCTTTTGGTCTCAACTTATTGATGGCTCTTCATGATGAAATGAATAAAAACAACTTTTACCTGTTGCCACAGAATTTGAATCTTCCATGGCCTAGGTTTCAATGCAGGGCGTCATCATCAGGTACGCGAAAACAAGAAACAGTCACATATATAGTTGATTATATTTTTTCTTTACTTTCCTTTCCTACCACTATATATGTGACTGTGATCTTGATTTCATGCACCTCATGATGACGCCACGCGTTGAAACCTAGATCGGGGAAGATTGAAAGTCTGTGGTAATGTGTAAAATTTTTATTCCTCACTCTGAATGATTACTTATACTACCGAAAGAGGGAAAATTCCCACCTGAAATCTACTTCTCAGTAGAATGACCGATAGCTTCCTTAACAAGAAAGGGAATAATGTGAGATATGTGAAGTATAATAACAGCGCACGAAGGCATTCAGAAAGTCAGAAATGACAAATAAGGGATAGTTACTTGTATGTGAAGTATCATCAACTTAATTTTTGAATTAATTACCCGTATAATTTAAGGTGAAAGCAAAAATTAGGAGGCCAATGGTTTTCAAGAAGAAATAAGGAATTAATAGGAAAGTATCGCAGAGGAAAGTATCTTTGTATTACCTGAAAATATATCGAAGAATTTCGAGGATGGAAGTAGTGACTGCGTGAATGATCCGCGGAGAATTAAGCGGGATAGCGACATATGAAAATAATAAAATCTAAATATAGATATGCTGAAAGTCTAAACCGATAAAGACTAATGTCAAGGTAAAATACGTATCAATAATGCATATATTAAATACCAATGCACCTTCAAGAAGATCGTCGTCATCTACTACTATGTATTTGAAAACTGCATTTTATTTAAAAACTGAGGAAGAGCTGACGTTTTATTTCGGTTATTCCTGGACAATTTTAGCCAGGAGGAAGCATTTCTATTTCTTGCTAAAGAGAGGTAGGGAAACTCCATTCAAATAAACATATTAAATTCAAAGTTGGCTTCTTCTCAGAAGAAAACACAAGAAAGAATGTTTTTACTGCCTCTTTATTCGTATCTGGAGGCGATAGAGACCAAATTATTCTATGCTGGATTTACTAACTGTAAGACCTCAATCAGCAGTATTGCTGGTGATGAAGTAAATTCTAAAGAAACTGGGGAACCCTTAAAAACGAAATTGAATAGTTTCTTAGCTCATTCAAATTATTTTCAAATAAAGTCAGGCTTCAGTAAAATCTATCGTGTTTTATTTTGGTGTATGAAAATAATAATAAGGCTAAATAAATTAAGCTAAAATACATCTTCAGACCTACTTTCCCATGGCCAATACAAGTTTTTTTACTTAACGGCCAAAAATCAAATTTACCTCTGTGATGAGTTTCTCCCAGGTATCTCTTATTAAACAGCCTTGGAATTTTAAGATTAGCCTCAACATTATGAATATACGCTGTTATATGAATGCAAAGAAAATCAGTTCTCATAGCGAAAATTCCAGCAACTACATGATAGGTGAAGCAGATTATCCTGACAAAGGATTTGAAATTTAAATTAGAAGAAAAATAGTTTAAGGAATAATTAACACTTCCAAAGAAAGAAAACCTCACTTTGTAAATTCTATATACCATTTTTTTTGACGTCCTATGTTTCGTTGTGGTGCAACATCATCAATAACGCCTTAAACCATTAATTTCAATAATTAATTCTTATCTATACCGATTGTAATTTTGATAGATATATTCCGCAATGTATCCCCCAAAAATGTTGAGTTTTCAATTAGGAAAACTTGCATCGTTTATTTATGAATCTCACAATTCAGCAGAATAATAGAAGAAATATTAAAAAAGGAAAATTAAAGGGGCCCAATAATTTTTAAAACTAATGATTAAATATCAATGTAATGGAAGGTATCGGCATGCTTTGTACTCAAGCTTCATCGTCAATTATTTATTTGGTGTCTTTTTCGTGTCTCACTTTCATAGCCTTCATTAGACTTTTGGTGGCTCATTTTGGGGAGCTCTGAATCGATCCCGTGTCCATCACCGGCTTAAGTGGTGGCGTAATATACTAAAGCATCCTTAGGAATATGAAACATAAATGCATGCGTATTACAGACGCGTAACATTGAGATATTGACGTAAATTAAAAAAGGTATGATTTATTAATCGATATTAAAAAGCTATTATTTTGTAAGATACGTGTAATGTGCAAATGTAAATGAAAAAGAGCTCAGTTTCCATCCTGCATTCGCGTGGAGGATAGCGCAATCTACGCGAGACCAAGTGAAGCAGAGAAGACACCGAAAAAGAGCAAAGATTTAAAGGGGAAGAGCATCTCATTCCCCTTCCTTCGTCTCCGCAACGAGTCAATGAGAAAAATATGACGCAGATCACTCATCAGCGTAACTCCTCTCCCATTTTTCTTTTTCACGGAGGAATGAACTCCGATAACAAAGCGTACTATATCTTCGTCCTACAATTCTATATCGGTATCTTTGATATCTCTTTACGATTTATCTCTAGGTTAAAACAGCCTATTTCTAAGCGGAAACAATACGTGATAAGTTTCGTAACAGAGCTAAAATAGTTCAGTTAATTCAGAGAAGATATTACGCCAATGACACTCTACGAACTTTTTACTTATGCATCAACCATAATAACGCGTGCGTGAGTTTATACATACACATTTTACAGTGATACCTCGGGTAATGGCGGCAATTCAGTGAACCGGAATACTACGTCATATCAATTGCAAAATCCTTAAATACACGATAAAACAGGAAAAAATACTTATTACTAGTAAGAAAGAAGAAGAGATAATTGCTTAGGAATTTTTTGTGCAGGCGTAAATGAGCGAACATCTCGCCAAATCTTGGTTACCCGAGTCCGAAAAACGGAAAAAATCTTTGTAAGCACAAAGCTTCGTTTGCTTGGATATAGTTTTATTAAAAGTAACTCACAACGAACTTAACGGAGAAATTTATCGATCCACTCGTGGAATGTTGATAGTCCACACGGAGTCGCCTCACTTAATATTACATTTCGAAGAAATTCCCCGAGACGGCATTATTAACCATCAATAAAGATCAAGGTGAACCAGTCTAAGGCCATAGGCATCAGAGTTTTCCCGCTAAGAATGAGATTCTTCCGGAGTATAAATGTGTAATTAAAAATCGATTCTGTGAGATCAACAGCAGAGGGAGTAATAGCTTAGAGTCAGATGAATAAAACTGTACATATGCCTTCGATGGAAACATCAGTATTGGACTGTATGAGTAAATAACTATGTGTTACCGATGACGAAAAAATCCTGTGCTTTCTTCGATCCATTCCATTATAAATTTCCGAAAGCGGATGACCGTGATATTTATCAGTTCGAAGACATCTGAATGGCGAATAACGAGAGCGAATATACTCTGAGGAGAGGAAAGGAAGGAGTGGCAAAAACATTAAATACGTTATTTACCTGGAGACTGTCTGGAAATGGCTGGGCGCGAGTTCTAAAGGTAGTTGAAATTGATTTACTGTAAGCATTTACCCATTTTTCAACTGCGTTTCAGTAGACGTCGTGAATCTAGTTGGAGCTGTATATTCCTTTACCTCTATCCATAGGGTTGGTTATTCTATCTCAACTCTATAGAGTTGGAGAAGCATCAGACCCGATTCTATCTATAAAACTGAGACTTTTGAAAATCTACCATTTCTATATTCATTTTCATAGCACAGAACGTTCTTCCCACTTTTCAATTAACAGAATCATCCTCAGAATTACTAGCGAAGTTGAAGGGTCAGAATAAGCCTAATGATTTTGCGAGACCCCACATTGCTGGACAGCGAAGACATGTTTCTATATTCACAATTGGAGAGGAATATTTGTTCGTATATATTGGTCCAATATTTGCAATGTGAAAGACAGATTTCTATAATTAATTCCAGTCCGACCAATTGTTTTTCGTGCTGATCACAATAGTTATTAAATGCATCGAAAAGATTTGCTGGACGCGTACAGCCGAACGAAGACCTGCCTATTTAGATCCATACTTGGAGTGATCGTCTATGGGAAGAGAGATCTTTGTTTCTGAAAGATTACGGAATTTTCACTCAAATATCTCTGTCCATCGAGAGCAGTAGCCTTGAGTGCACAGAAAAGGGATAAAAGAAAGAAGTTGAATAATTATGGAAATAGAATACTCACATAACCGCAACCTGCAACCGCATAACCTGTCACAAATGATCGGCGGAGTAATTGGTTGATGTTACTAAAGGAGTTCTTCATAACAATTAGACATAAAAATTATAAACACTTTCATGAAGGATGCCATATCGCAAAGGATTTATGCAAAGACGCTGCCCAGGGAAACGAATACATAAAAAATGTTTAGAACCGCTGATCTAAAAAGAATTTATAGATGTTTATAGCCACTTCCATTTTAATAGCACGAACATCCCTGCACACTTAATCTGTAGCTTTTTCAGACAACTTTTCGAGGCAGAATTGGGTGGCGCACTGCTGTAGTTCATTACACGTGGCTATAATTCGACCTCTTCCCTGTATTGCTTTAAGGAAGGTTTAATCTATCCTAGCATCAAGATGAGCTTTGGAATTCTCAAAGCTTATCTGCATAAGCACTGTTCCACGTTCTATTTTATTCAACGTAGAGAGAAATCTTTCAGTCGCTCTCTTCAGTTCTATTCTTCTCTTGTTTTATTGTGGAATAGGCTCGAATTCGGCCATACGCCGAAAGGCGGCTTGAAGGGTATTTATGCATAATTAGAGCCTTACCTCCATTTCTACTCCAAGCATTCATTCATGAAAGACGATCATTTTTAAGAACTTGAATTGGAGCTCCACATTTTCTATGCATCCAATGTTCCGAAGTCAAACTCAGACCTAAATCGTCTTTTATATTGCTTTCACATGGTAGCATCCTGCTCACCCCCCTCACCCTCGTGATTTTAAGTAAAGATGAAACTCGCTGTAACACGTGAATCACTAACTTACTTTCCATAGAATCTAAAATCTCTTCATAAAATGAAAGGCAGTTCCATTAGCTTCATTAAAATGTAAATCCTTTAATAATAATATGCACGCTGGCAACCTTTTTTCTCATTCCCTAAGAAGTTGTGTAACTAATTCACGTTCTTTTTTGTCGGCATCAGAATTAACTTGAGGGGTACGCGTCTTCAGTGATATGCGCCTATTTAAAAATGATGGATACTCATTTTTAGTGAAAGTTTTAAAGTGTGTTATTGAAAAAACTTTTCTTCACACAGATTGCAAGGGTCAAATGGGTAAATATATTCAGATACATATATTGATTTCTCTCTACACAGGAAAACGGGTAAGGGTGACTTTGCGCAAGATGGTGCGCACCCAGGAAAAATCCCAAGGAAGAATGGACTTGCCGACAAGTCTCCCGAATAGCTTAGAGAAATGCTCTGCCGGGATAGCTCAACAGAGAGAGCACCCGACCGGCAATTGGGAGACCCGGATTCGATTCCCGGTCCCGTCAGACTTTTTTCAAGTCCATTCTTCCTTGGGATTTCTCTCTAAGTATTTCAGCGTAT
This sequence comes from Ladona fulva, assembly GCA_000376725.2. Taxonomy (NCBI): domain Eukaryota; kingdom Metazoa; phylum Arthropoda; class Insecta; order Odonata; family Libellulidae; genus Ladona; species Ladona fulva. The sequence goes on from KZ308503.1 coordinate 479,759, forward strand.
CATTACTAAATTGTGGGTACAAAAACATTAATATGCTCATAGATAGACCATTCCATGATGAAGAATATCAAGAATGTTTCTGAGACAAATGTAATCGTGAGAAGTTAAACTCAGTTAGCGATGTCAGCGAGGGACATCAGAAACCAGGCCATACGGTCATAACGTGAGTCCATGAAAGCTAAGGGTGAGAAGTCTGAGCTCATAACTTTTAGCCTAAAAAAATCTTCAAAGCAATGAAATCCTATTTTAGGGACCTTAAATTTCCTTTTATTTCATGACGTGTGTGGTGGAGGTACTTTCTCTGGCACCCGAAAGAGCAGAGGGGAAGCTCCCAACCTTAGGCCGAAGGTTCATTTCATATATTTATGCATTAATTTTCAGAATTATAAGCCCTTGGAACAATATCTTTATCGGTGCATTCCGAATCATGAAACTGGCCATTTATTTGCTGAAGTTTTCACGTTCACAGCTAAAACCATTTTTAAAAACTTTGAAGGATACAGTTTGAGTCAACGTATATTTTAGTTTTTTTGCAACTTTATAAAAGTTAATTTTAGTAAAGCTTTGCCTGTTGGATTTATTTAACAATTTAATACTCCGTACATACTCGTATATAGTTCCACCTCCAAATTTATACTTCAAATATCCTTGTATTACGTTCTTTTTTTCCGTTTTTAACAAATAGCGGTGGTTATCAATGTGTATATAACCGATGTTTACCGAAAATCATAATCGATAAAATGGATTCTGAGGAAGATAAACTCACACTTTCAGAGACACACTTCATTTAAGTGATCGTGAACATCTTTCTCTCAAAACTCACAATTTTTCATCAAAATCAAAAATTGATAGTTTGATTTCTCCGTAAGTACGGCCTATAATATAGCAACAAATATCAGGTTTTGGAGTCATACTGAATTCTGAATTCCTGCATGATTCAGCAGATATGTTGATAAACTCAATAAAGGCGGAAATAGTTAACGCGCAAATTCAATATGCGGATGTAAACATGTCCCAGCATACATTACTACAAATGGAACTTGTGGAAGCCGAAAACTCACGTTTATAATGTTTACAATATTTTCTCTTTGCTAAGCTCGAGGAGAAAGTATGGATATGTTTTCCGAACAGAAAAGAACGTGTCATACTGAGATTGTACAGGAATCCCCCTAAGAGTGGAATACTCGCGATTTAACAGAGATTTAAAATTGCGGTCGATTCCACGAACGTTTTCGAATGTGATTCGACAAATCCGTCGCCGTATTTTTAAGGGCAACACATGTTGGAATGGAAATAAATTACTTATACGACTTTCCACGAAACTATTAATTACCGACAAAAAAGAAAGACAGAGCAAATCGTCGAGATACTCGTTAAGCCTTCGGAGAGAGCAAACGCTCTCAATCGAGCTCTTGGAATTTCAATTTCGGATTAAAAGGGAAAAGCTGTCCTAATTACATTGAAACTGATTTAAATGAAAGCGATATTCCTCGCTGAAGAGGGTGTCCAACACAGCCCGTTTCAATAAGTTCTGGGACGAATAAAAGACTAATCTGTATTAAATAAAGAGGAAATTGCATGACCCACGAGTTGCGATGAGAATTGAGCCTTTGTCTCATAACAAATGTTTGCACGTAAAAATTTCAGAGTTGTATACTCTGGAAGAAACTTAAATTTCTCGTTAAAGTAGTGCAAAAGAGGGTTCGGTCGATTCACTTCCTAATATTACTTGATCACATTTCAATTCAGGGAGAGATTTCTCTTTTTTCTTATCCATAATAATTTTCAGGAAACTATTTTGTGAACACATCAAACCAGGGACGAGCGTCAGATGGATAACGTTCTTCATAAACAGAGCAACTTCAGTAGTGGATCTATTTCTTTTTATTCACAGGTATCAAGGAATTAAAGCAATTAATGCGTTTTCATTGCAGAATTGATATGAGTTAAATGAAATAAATTGAAGGATTAAAACAAGTTAATTGGGGATACTATTGGGAACATTGATTATTTACTGCAGATCCTAGTTTGGTGTTTTCGCATTTGTAAATTCTGCCGATGAAAAGTAGAGCAAATATTATAGAGAAAAAGATCGTCCACGTTAATGAATCTCCTTCCGTCCAAGGAAAAATATTTCGAGTATGAAATATCTTGTTTACTTGGATCTGCAATGTCATGGAAAAATTTATCTGAAGAAAAACTAAACTATTCCCCATAAACGAAAAGGTTTCCAAATGGAGATAAGAATGCAACTACTCTGGTCACATTTCTTCCATACAAATATATTAGCCATTGAGATTGCTGTTTTTTCGTATTCTACAGTCGATTTTTCAATCAATAAGATTTTGGGCTAAATCGTAGCACAACGTGTTACCTCATTTCGTGGTGTTATGTTACATCATAACATAACACAACGATAATTCTTAACTGGCCCAGAATACTTTTTATTCACACGCAAAATTTTATTATTACGATCGGTTTTGGCTGAGACAGCTATACTCAGCTCAACCTCGAGTATCGAATAAGAGTAAATTCTGTAGAAAATAATGCGTTATCGTATCAAATATAATACAGTTCCCTTAAGGCTGGTAAACTCATATCCATTACAGAGTATTCTTTCTATATTATGCGTATGTTGGATACATATTAATCTAATAGACTGGTCGATTGGACTATTTATAGGAAAGTATACCTTTATCAGGGAGTTTTTGTGACTCTTGATAAATTTTTGCCATCAGCGGTGCAGAGTAAACGAAAATTGTCTACATTCTTGGGACTGGAAAAACTGCTTTCCAAAATATAACAAAGATGGAATCAGATACATATATATTTAAGCAATTACAATTTACCTTCCATAACCTCGATTTTGTAAAACCCATTTTGACTCTGAGGGATTTAACACACAAAACCCCTCTTTGATAACAATACGAGATGGTCATAAACAAGGTACACGATATTTGTCTACTCACAAATTTCCTATTTAAATATTATTTGTCTTTTTGTTGATCATAGATTTGAACAATAATCCAAAATGAATGTAGCCGGTGCCACTATAGTCAACGATGAAGGATCCGTGGAGAGAAAGATGCAAATGGGCCACAGAAACGGGTTCGCAGCAGCTTAATAAGGACCCTTCGGAGAAACCTAAATTTGAGGACGATGAAGGTGAACAACCGACGAAAATTTCATGGAAATGTGACCTCGGATAAAACGCATCATTGCTTTTGTTTACCAAACTTCATCGGTTCCGAGATGCGAGCATTCTCATTATCTCTCTTCCGTTCATCACGTATAATTTTTAAAATTCCCCGATAAATTTTACGATTGGAATTGCAAGCGACAAATTTTATACGGCAATTTTCTGAAATAGTTCGGAACAGGAGATCGTGATTTGTTCGTTTCAAATAACAAATTTTGGAGAAATAGCGGGTTTGATGAGTATAAAAAGAAAATTTAGTCTAAATTTTTATGGAAATTTTATAATTAAGCGAATCACTCTTCTCCATTTAGTCACAGATAGTTGGAATATAAATTGAGTGATAAAGCAGGATTATTATTCGAATAAGATTCTGCTAATAATAAAATATAAACCCTATTACACGAGTTACTCCATCTCCATGAAATGACAATAACAGTATGCAAATCCAGGTAGAGTTTTTGTTACGGCCGTAACCAGCTTTGTTTACATTAACGAGCGGATGTTTATTTTAAAGAATGCGGATTGAAAGAAAGGCACAGATATTACGGACCTATGGAGAAGATGGACGAAAGCAAAACGTCCAAGACTGTTTAGAATGAGTGGTTGGTAGGTTCTAAAAGGGGGGAAAAACTGCTTGATTGCGATGGATGAAAGCCCGGAGACAGCGTACTGTAAGTTTGATGGATTCAAGGGAATGTACTAAAAGATGAAGGGATGTTTTCATATTGAGAAGGAAATACACAAGGAAAGGAAACTGAGGAGGAGAGAGCGAGAGGAAGAAGCTGTTAGCACGCTTGCCTCAGAAGGGATTAGCATAGTTATGATGTATGCTTACGCATTTTTCAGATTCGATATGTAACTTCCAGTAGAATTACGTCATACGCAATTTAAAAAATATCTGTGAAAAGAGGAAGTGGCATCGGCTTGAATTTGCTCCGCTGAAACTTCCTTCTTCGAATCCGAATCACTGAGTCATCGGAGTCGAGGAAGTCTCAACTGCTCGCGCGAAAAACCGGAAATATTCCCTCGGAGACGTGGAGCGATGTCTCACCGCGGAGGGGAAAATACTTCTCCGAAAAGGGAAACAAACGAATTCCCCATTGCGCGTTTAAACAGAGAACGAGCGATTGGAGAAATTGAAAAGGAGGCGAATCGAAGATGTCGCCGATTGCGGTGATGTTCCATCTTTTCTCTAAAGCATTAATTTTCCTACGATATGTATGTACGGTTGCTTACTGGAGAATCGAATCTTCATAGATTCGTTGGTTAGGAGACGGCGATGAAATAGATTTCGATACATCTCTGTCGACTGAATGCTCCATACGTCGAATTCAAAAGCATGATGTCACGATTAGTGTCAAATGTCTTGAATGGCAACAAAATCAGCACATCTATGCGAAGCAAAAATTGAAAGTAGTACATTCTTGCTTTGGAAACCAATAGGAAAAGTAATAATGACCTTTGAGGTCGTTAGATCCATTCCATTGAAGCGGGATTCGTTTGTAGTTAGATATGTGCTATAGTGTAGTATATCCATTTAAAAATATTTGCTTCTATAAGAAGCCGTGCTTGTATTGGACCAAATTCAAAGCGGATTTCCCCCATGAGACGGTTTAATCGCACGTGAGGGTAGCTCGAGGATAGCTTGATAATATTAACCTCCTAAATTTAGACTTACATTCTGATAACCGCTAGTAATGAATAATTAGTCTTTTTCGGTTGTCCAAGCAAAATATAGCGAAAAATTATTCACCTTATTATGCTTATATTAATATTTTGAAATCAAAATGTGTCATGTTTAAGTGCGATTGTTAAGTATACTTGGACAGAAATTTGACAGAGGGACAGCAAATTAAAATAAACTTAAAATAACTTACTCTAAGTACTCTCTACAGTATATTTCATAAGATGGAGATCAAACTATTTATCAACGAACAACGCCACAAACATGAGTATGTTAAATAAACTAGTAGTTATATGTATGTACCAGATGATGGAAATATTCCCACGATAAATAAAAAATTAAAATGATAAAACATTGTTTACTGAACAAATATGTAATTACGCGAAATTAGTGCATCCGACATAGACTATACAACCAGAAGATTCATTTATAAGAATAAAGTAAGACATGCGTTTTGATCTTCATTACTGATAAATATCTCCCTTTCTAGAATATAGAATAATTATAAGGATGCCATGATTAAGTAGCAATAAGAAGTGTGTAACACCTGCAGTTATCAGGAGCAACCGATCTCATTATCACGGAGCTGCTTGCGTTTACGACATCTGGATTTAGTGGAACACTCCATTGAAAGCAATTTAGACGACGGCAATGTTCATCCTGAAGCTGTACTTTCTCGTTGGTGCGTAACTTCCTCGCCGGGGCTCGTATTTCTCGAAGAAACACTATTCCAGGAAATTCCAACTTCGCTGGGGAGCCCTCGAGTGAGTATAGGTCGTATAAAATACAGGAAAATACGTTTGTGAGGAATGACGAAACGTGGAGCAAAAAAGAGAGCATCGTTTCATAAAATGGCCGTTCGTGACGTACTCCACTCTCGGGAAATATTCCGCATCGACTGATTCGAATCCGTACATCGAGGACTCGGCACACATTCGCCAAAAGATCGTAAAAATGAAAAAGCGTGGGAGGGCGAAGTTTAAAAGAAAGAAGCTCCTTTCGAATCTCCGAAAAATCGTGACTTGCCGAGTGGTGGAGGAAGTTTAAAACGAAAAGAGAAAATCACGATTGCCTCAACGAATAATTCGCGTCGCTCGAAAGCTGCTCTGGAGAAAAATCTTGAGAGCGCTTGTGTCCAAGTGGGCGATGGTCCAGAGGATCTAAATTGGGAGCCGAGTGCGCCATTCAAAGAAAATTATATTTATAAAAATCGCGGGTGCGAGAGAGACTCGGAAGATAGATCGGGAAAGCCCCAGCGTTAAGGGCGCGTGACGAAGGGCAAAGCGTTTTCGTGAGGAGATCACCTGACGAAGGTGCGCGAAAGATTAATTCAGGAGTGATGCTCGTTAGGAGATGATTGCGTCGACACAAATGCTTAAAGATGAAAGATGCACTGTACACACGGAGTGCATTCACTCCCCCTAAACACGGAATCAGCTCTTCCTCTCGTTTTCAACCCTTCGATGCAATGAGAATTCTCATGGGATCGTCCTCCAGTCAACATCTTTAACTCTCAGCTAAGCTCTTTTGCTCATTTTTTTCACTCACTTTAGTCAGGTTTTTCTTAATCAGTAGTAAAAGATGTATTCAATTAAATGTAATTAGTGATTCTCGGTGAATGCACACGAACTATAAAGAAAAATATTTAAACTAAAATAAATTCTTCCAATGCTACGCTGAAGCTAAACTAAAGCCGGCGATTATATTACTCAGTACAATTAATCCATTCTTCTATTCGTTATGAAGAGGTTTTACTATGTGTAATGACCTTATACCATCAGGTTTATCAAAAATTAATGTTATTGAGGATAAATGAATATTTAACGACTGCTTGATCGATTCTTTAATATTTTCGTCGGCCTCAAAACAGTTTACAATAATTGCTGCTTTTCATCATGAAATATTATTTACCGTAAAATAAATTTCACTCAATGATTCTATATATCAGACCGAAACGAGTAAATTATTTACGAATAAGGAAAATCAACTAATCCTTTCATTTGTTTCATCATATTCATGTAATTACAAAGTTTTCTTAAATATCGACGCAGCCATGTATTTAGTAGAGCTACTTCATACAGTTATCTTCTGTATAGACTCATGGAATTGAACCTATTGCTGTATGCGTTGATTTTATTTTTGTTTTGTTAAACTGAACTGCGTAATCGGGTTGTACATCCAGAACTTCCTTCTGTGGGGCTCAACCTCACGACTGTTACTCACAACATGCTGAGTCCCGATTATATAAAGTAAAAAGCCACCAAGAATTTATTATTTCCATATATTCATTGATAAATGCTCGAGAATTGAGTTCTAAAACTAGCTCTTTCAGAACCTCATGGGGAACTGAAGTCAATCAGATACCCTGCGCGCGGTTGCACACCTGTCCTCTATTTTTATAAATATCAACATTGTAAAATACATTCTTATTTTCTGTGTTTACTGATTCTGGAGGGAACAGTAGAGGGGAAAGTAAAAAGGAAGGAGAATAGGAGATGATGGATAGTTTGAAGAATGATTAGCGTTTTGCAGAAATAAAGAGCAGAGGAAAGGACAAGATTGAATAATGGCACGGAGGACAAGTGCAAGCAACCGATGATGGTGACTGTTCATGGGCTACTTTCATTGAAAATTTTCGTTGGACTATCGCAGTTAGGATTCGCAGATTATTTTCTCTCTTCATATGGATTTCTTCCTTAAGCGTTAAACGGTGCATTTTTTCCTAAGTGTATACTTAAGTTTTCATATCTAAAAAATAGTTTTTCCTCTGCAATTCTATCGCTTTCTATTTCTTTTCCTTAAAGACGATGGGTTAGATATTACAAGGGTCATTACTCTCAACTTCACCCTAATATAACAGAGATGTATTCACGTCTCAAAGTTACTCTTCTAACAATATTTGATATTATAGATCACGTCTTTGTTGGGTGAATTTTAATATAATGAGAACACTTGCAATTAACCCTTTCTCGGCGTATACAAACATCCATACCCTAACCGGAGGCCGTTGATATGGTTTTGCTAGGATTTTTAATTATTAGACATTTATTTAATAATGAAAATCTAACTGTGAGGAAACAATCCCCGCACAAGTTAATGAATTCAGCTAATTATTAAAAACATACCGATGAGAGAACAATTTTTATATTCAACTATTATTTGCATTACATTGCATATAGTCTATTAAACATTCGGATCCGCGATTGACAGAGAATTATCAAAATCGAACGCAAATCTGTTCGATTCAATTAATAAATGCTCCAAAATTAAGACGAGGAGGTAGAACAATCTGATTGGATTTCAGCACTGAGAATTCCACCAAATAAAGTGAGTCATCCGCACGATAAGGAAATCGTGAACTGATTTCTTGGAAAAGAGGTCCAGAAACTGAGGGGAGATCCCGCCCTCGGAAATAACTTCCACACAACACGGCTTTTCTCGAAGGAAAAATAGTGACAGCGATAAAAAGTTCCGATAAGGATGCAGACTCTATCGAGGACTAAATCGAACATCTCTCTCGAAAGCCAACAAAGAAGATGATCGCATCGTTTGACTTTTCCTTGCGTTGATCGGTGGCAGTGGGGCGTGGAAAGGTGTCGAAGCCGGCCCCGCAAACACCTTTCCCTCCTCAACGCTCACCTCAATCCCAAAGAGAGGACGGCTCTTTTTTCTCTTGATGTGAAAGCTCTACTTCCAGCATCCGGATGGACCGGGTTCGGAGGCTGGTTGGAAGGTCAATCTCCTGCTGAATAAGAGATCCTTCGCTCACAACCATCTTGGAAAACATGCATCCACTTTCTGGAGCGTGTTGACCAAAGGAAGCGGACAATTTAGTACTTAATCCATCAATTAACTTCTTCCCCTTCCTATCTATAGACACATAATAATAATAATAAAGGACTTTATTCAGGGCGAGACATATTCCCTTGATCAGATTCGATCAATACGCATGCAGCATTATAATGAATTATGAAAATATAATTCGATTAGCGTATTTAGAGAAATTTATAAACTATAGTCTTATTGAGTAAATCTTTGGCAATGCCCATTGATTTTCCAATTGTTTCACGGTAAATTTAACAAATTTATCGTTCATATATCGCACACGGTTAAAAAGTATTTGTACAGCAAAATACAGAGAAATTACGTATAGCAGTTATACTAAGATTATAAGTTAAAGAGCATCAGGTGTTGTAAAACAAATTTATAGAAATAATAACTTATTTCATGTCATCAATAATTTACAGAGGAGTATGACTAATTCGAACGATGATATTTCACATTTTCGGCCACAGGATTCTAGGGTTTAGGGTTTCTATACCACTAATCATCAAAATAGCTCATCTGGACTATTTATAAACACTGTATTATTGTTATATATATAATGTAAACGGCGATTCCTGGATATTAAATTCTATTATTACATATTACCACTCTTTTTAAGTGATAATAGATTTTGAATGCAACGCTATTCGAATGAATGTGACTTTTAATTTCTCCATGATATCAAAGAAAAAATGTCATCTAATGGAGAAAAAAATACATGAAGTGGTAATGAGTTCTTTATCATCTTTCTGATAACATTCGTTGCTTAAGTTAAATTGACGACAGTACGTTACACTCTAGGATAGGTACTAATTGATCAAATAAGGTAAGAAATTTAAGGTTATTCTGTTCAATTACCATTATTAATCACATAAAGACCAAACTGTTGTCATTCGATGACGAAAGATTTTTTCCATTCGCAAATCCAAAAAATTACTTAGATCGAGAGGAAGGATGCTGTGTCTTTGAGGCAAATGCACCTTTGTCTTCTGCGTTAGAAGAGAGAGGTACATTTCAGGATTAAAAGCATCGTACGAACGATCTAGATTCATATTTGAAAGCCTCGGCCAGAAATACGATGGAGAGGGGAGTTGGGAGCAGAGACCTCTTCATCCAGACATCCTCCGTATAGAGCGCATTGCTTAACCCTCTTCTAAATCAGTCGACGGCAACCGCACGTCCTTCGAGGTTCTTCTGCAAGGATTCTCACGTCTAAGGTGAAGATCTCACGGCGATGACCGGAATGATCGATTGCGTACTTTGCTGTCTTTCTTCTTGTTTCTTTTCAAAATTATTCACAGGATTGATCTTTCTTCTACACATGCGTCGAGTTTAGAGGAATCATGCGATGATGGAATTCGAAAGAAATGCTGCTACGAAATGTCGCACAAATTTGTTATACGATCTGTAGCATAAATTTTAAGATCTCAATCTGTGTTCGATTAAGCTTGAGTAGATGTATTTTTTAATTCGCCGCGGAATTCCAAATAGCACCGCTGAGAATGACACGCGTTTTCTACTGTTTCCAAAACAGTGGACTAAAATATCGCAGTTTCAGGGTTCATCGGTTGCACGATTTCAGCAGTGACGTCCAAGGTTTTGGCGTGTGTTCAGTGATCCTTCGAGTGTTTCTTCCACGATGTTAAGACGAATGGAAATAAATCTTATCTTCGATCCAAATGCAGCATTATTTCATTGATTCATTCAGAGCTGATGGTGGGGCACTACTAGAATCCTTCTACCAATGACACCGAGGTGTTGTTCTGACGTCTATATAATCGCAGAAGAATGAAGCAAGGAAAATCACAAGTATATGATTTACTTTGTATTAATGAATAGATTCAGATTCTCAGGTAAATTTGTTGAATTCATAGACATCAAAAGCTTATCGGTTACAATAAAAATAACGTATTGATTAATGAGGTGAAAAATTTGTGCATTTCTCGCATATTTCATTCAAAATATGCTTAGATTCCGTTCTAAATAGTGGTATATAATTAATTTAATTTTAATTTTTTAGATTTCTAATCACCGTCTTCGTCTATTTGTCACGACATACTGAAAGGACCGTCGCAGATAAGGATGAAAGTGTTCGAGACAGGCAAACTGCAGTGACACGAGAGCATTTTCTCGCAACTGAAATTACTGCCGAAACCAATATACCATTCTTGTTTAAATTATCCCTTTCCCTTAAAAGATGCAAGACTCAAGGTAAGCTAAAGCGAGACATGCGACTTCTGCAATAAAACTGGTTTCAAGTTTCGACATAAATTCTTTTTTTATCGAGTTCTTTCAGAGAGATGACAATGATAACACAAGACGAACGGGAGCATCTTATCCTGAGGACTTCCCTTGGCATTCAAGGAAATAAAGCCAAAGGCGTATATTCGAGGAGATGGAAGCACAAACAACGAGCGTTAACTATATTTTATTCCTCCATATTATGCTCGCATGACCTCTCTCCGCGCACTTTTATTGCGAACGGGACGTCGTCGCACCTACGTTTTGATGATCCCCATTCCATCCATTCTGGAAAAATATGTTCTGCGTAGTGTATAATCCTCCTAACTGAACGGCGATTCATATGATTGCCCAGGATCCATTCTCCGTTCATCACAGCGCACAAATTGCTCGCATTTCTCTTTTATTAATAGAGAAGGGAATGATTTAGCGCGCGCCGATGTTGGCTCCAAGGTCAATTCAAAAATACGCGTCGCCGAGATTCAAGGAGCGTAGGAAAAACACGTTTTAACCTTACTTTTCATTCATTGTATGCAGTGTCTCTTCTGAAAAACATTTCCGCCTCAACTCCCGTGCTTCGGATCGGCAAACGCGTGGGGTGATAAAATACGACAAAAATAACGCTTTATTTTCATTCTTTTGCGGTTGTGGGGAGGACGACTCTCTAACAGTGGAAGTTGTAGACACAGTGGCATAGTTTTCCGGTTGATCTAAAACGTGTTTTGGCGTGTGATAGCATAAATCGTTCCAATGAAGAGCGTTTGCGGTTGAACTAGGTGAAGTACGAAAATAAAAAAAACCTGTTGGTATTACGAAGATTAAATTACTTAATTTGTTTAAATGAAAACATTTGGGCAAAACTGTGAAAATACCGTGGAAAAGAAATGTGCGGTATAAGGTGATGTTGATCATCCGTCCGATAAATCCGCGATTAACACAAATTGCGTGTAGTTGGGTTAAATGCGGTCATCAGCCAGATGTTTCAATTATATATTGTGTATTCACTTGTTATATATGAGTTTACCTCTAATATTATATCCTGCTAATTTATTATTAGAGAAAAAAAAACCAGCAATTTGACAGCAGATTCCATAATTCTCTTATTCATGTACTAATTAAGATTTTCTCACTTTTATTCTGAAACTTTTGATAATAGATTAGTTACTTATTGACAATGAAAATGTTCATAGCAATTTTTCTAACGACTATTTCAATTTCATCTTCATCTATTTCGACAGCATATGATTGATACTTAGGCTAAACTTTTCTCAACACTCCTTTTAGCATCTTGTTAAGACATTTCGCCTTTACTTCGAATCATATCGTTTCATCAACAAATCTAATTTTTTCACACTTGGTATTCCTTGGAAATCTAGATTTGCTCCAAATAGCTCCCTATAGAAGTGACCATTCTCTCCAACTCTTAATTTTTTTCCATATTTTAAATCGTTCCATATATTATCGAAGGTTCTTTGCCCGCATCAACCAAAACTATCTCACTACCAAGACTATCGCCAAATCATTCTTATCCACCTAGCATCATCAGGCCTGATGATGCTAGGTGGACAAGAAACATGTCGCTTTAAATAAATTATGTGGGAGTCTACGAAAGGTTCTTTCGTTGTAATGGCCTTCCACGAGGTAACGTCTTCTCATATTGAGCTTATCCACCTAAATATTCTTACAGCACTGCACCCTTTCGATTGAATTTCTCCTGTAGCATCTTTTAGACTCCAGGTACGTACTATTTCCTTCTATTAATAAACTACATTTTCTTTAAAAAATATTTTAAAATGTCTTAATTATGTCATTCCACCAAGTATCGCTGAATACCATCAATTTTACATTTTCCTTCATTACTACAGGATATTGAATATTTACTTTCTAATCCTTAAGGGAAAATTCTATTTCCTTTTACTTTCTATATTCTTTCCCTGACTTTCCAATCCCACGTTATCCTCCTCACTTAGGAACAGCCTAAGTTTTCCTTTCTTATTCATCTCCTCAAATTACAGTCTTTCTTTCAAGATCAAATTTTCTCATGTCGTATCAATTTCTCTCCTAAATTCCCTTTTGAGTCTCCTATAATCCCTCTTTCCTTCACATTTGATCTGTAGTTAAGAAAAACAAAAAAAATACTTGAATGACTGTTCGATATACCATTTAATATATCTACGACACTCTTGTTGAATGCAAAGAAAAAATCCATTAAAACAAATCGGTTTGTCAGCAATGTGCCTATAGGAAACCGAACTGCAAATTTAATGTAAACTGTTAGTAACCAAGGACGTTACGAGCAGTTGACATAAGTATAATGCTAAAAATTCCTTCTATTTTGCTGTCGTTTTGCTTCGATTAAAATTAACTTGCTATTGCAATTATTAGTTAGAAGATTTGATGAATTAAATTATTATTTTATTTCATAAATAAAAATAATTTTTTCGTCAACCAAATTCGAGCATAAATATTATTAACTCATTAACTTAAAAAAACAATGACATAAATTCCAACTGTCATCTACAGCCCTATCTGGCGTTGAAAAAATAAGCCACATGGCATCAACGAAACAAGTCTTCTATACCAAACTCTTCTATAAACTTGACCATGTTCACTACGCTATTCACCGGGGAAATGATTCGGTATTCGCGTTTTCCTGAGCGAATGTCCTCTCTTTACAGAATATCAGCAGCCGTTTCCCAAACTTATTCGCGTCCCATTTCTTTTGGTTCTAGACTCACCACAACCAATCACCAGCAGAAATTTTAATCTGAGCGACAAAATCAGAAAAATTAATATTCAAAAGAATATAAACTCCAGATGAGTGAGTAAGGAAAGCCATCGAATAACTCAGTTTCAGCATGGAAAATACGAATAACTTCGTGAGTTTTTAGGGTAATCAAAATAAAGATAATAATATCGAAATAAGATCCCAGTCTCAGAAACCTCAGCTGAATCATTTAAATAGCTTCGCTGAAGTTTTCTTGCTGATTTCAAAAGAAATAAGACAGGACAACAAACTTGAATAGAAAGACCACAACCCTCCTTTGTATGAGATGGGACTGTCATAATAGCTCATAAAGAAGATCAAAAAAGATTCTTGGAGACTTTTTTTTCAAAAGCACAATAAAAGATACTTCAAAAATTTTTAAATAGAAACCGGGATGCTCGATTTATCAGATCAAATAGCAGTTGTCCTTTTAAAAACTGTTATGAGCAAATTTTTTCATCTCCATGAATTATATTATCATTATCAAAGGTTGTTGAACCAATGAAGTTTCAAAAAATTAAGATTATAAGGTGGAAATTGAATACAAAATCCAAATTTTCTGGTTAATGTTGACTGAACCCAACAGTGGACTAAAATTTTTAATCAAATAAAAAATTGATAATTTTTTACTGGTTTGTATGTATTAGCTGATTCTCGACGGGGAATATAGAAACAATGATATAAATAATAACAATGAATAACATTTTAAAACTCCCAGATTAGATTGATAAGACTGCTATCGGAATCTAAAACTTTCAATATCCCAAATTTCCCATAATTTAGAGCCAATATCTATGATCGACAATGTGAATATAAATCATTAAAAGATCCTTTCTTATGAAACTCGACTTTATTTCATACAATGCAAACTACGGAAATGAACTTAACACGCAATTCTTCGGGAGCGCTTTGACTCGTCCGGGATCGAGCAGTGGACTATCAGGTAAACAAAACGTAACTTTATATTTGCGCGGCGATGACTTGTCTGCAAAGTTTGAAAGTTGCGTAACTTCTGGTTTTGGAGTTTTAGTGAAACAAACTCACATTCAAAATAATAATATTGAATAGCTGAGCTATTCAATATTCTCAACATCCTATTATTCTCAACAGGAAGTTGGCATATTTGGCAAAATATTTGGCATACGGTTTCTTCGATGTGATTCAAGAGGGATGTAGGTACTATATATAAATGCCTCCCACTGCTCAAAATAAAACTTAGAATACTTTGCAACCTCTAAAAGAGGCGAATTTAGTAATAAAAATTCAGGAATGTACTTTGAAACCAATTCATGCTTGATCATAAAATCTTAATCTAGAAATCAAAAGATATTCCGGGAGATCTGACCTTCCGGAGGCCGACCAGGGGCTAGTCTAAATGCGCCAAGAAAATTCCGGAAGAAATGGCAACCACTTTTTCCGATCACAGGAAGTGACGCACACAGGGTACTCACTTCCACATTTTGACAAGAGGCGGCGCTAGAAATCGGGCCATGGTAATCGCCACTTCCCCACCCCTCGGACCATAAAAAAAAGCAACATGGACCAGTGAAGTGGAAACCAATACATTTCGTTCCACAAAGCGAATGTGTATGCACAAACTTATCCACACCCTCCTCCTTCACCCGAATCGCCCTTCCTTCGAATGTTATATAACAATTGGGAATCAGAAGAGGATAGATATGTCGCGTAAGGATGCAGTTCTTCCGGAGGAAATTCGAAAACCGCTCATTTAAGTGCGGTCCACGCGTCAAGGAAAAAGTTAAAGACGCAGAAAATTTTCTTCTGCGAACATCTTGTTAAAATGATGCGTAGTAGACGTAATCAGTCACGTTCGGGGGAAATTAATTTTTCCTCGTTTCCTCTTAAAACTCAATCGTATTAAAACTGACAGCAGCACGAAGAAGGTTTTTAACATAGAATGGACTTTTCACGAAGAACTAATAAATAAAAATAACTATTCATTTCAATTTTTAATGAAGTCCTATTAAAAATATCCTCGCTTATTGTTCTCTGATAATAACCATGTGTAATATCTCTTATTGCTAACAATTTCAAATTTTTTTTTCCATTTACGCGACAGGAAAAAGCTATAATAGGGAGACTGTAATAGAATTGTAAAATAGAGTGATAGAATTGAATAATTAAATAAGGAAAATGACTGTGGAAAATTATAGTGATTTGTGTCTTTGGAGTTTCATAATCCAAACCTGCTTTACATTCACAATTATTTGTTTGTTTAGTTGAATTGCGAAAGAGAAATAGAAATGGAAACTACAACTATTACACGGTGATTGTCTCCTCTCGGCGACACTGTAGTACTCGCAACTTGCCGTGGATCTGACGAGCAGCTTAAATTAAAATCAGATTGTACAACTTTCCCGCGATCACTATACATCTACTACATTTTTCGCGATAAATGACATTTTAAAAGTTAATTCGAGATTAGTTTATTAGGAAATTGTCTTAAATCGCCCCCTCCCTCTTTGGCAAGTACCTCCCCTCCTTGGAAAGTTTCTAGATTCGCCCCTATCTGCATCTGAAGCAATTAATCGCAATAAATGGACAAAAAGCCCACGATTATTTCAAAGCCATTCAGCGTTAGTGATGAGTCAGGCATGAATAAATTAGTTTCGTTTCCGAAAAAATTGTCGATCGATGCAATTCATATACTGAGTAAAGTATTCAGATTAATAATGATATCCGAAATAAGAAATCCCGTTCCTCATCTATCTCGTCAAATTCCCGCGAATCAAAGATCTCTTTTATAAACTGTTTAATAAACCATTTTGAAAGTATTTCTGTAGTAAGTAATATTTTCTATGAAAATTATTTATCAAATAAAGCATACTTTATCGTCAAACGAATCAAAATTAGTAATCGAAAAGTATGTGCAGATGGCTGAATTTGCGGACCTCCTGTTTGTGGCCCATTTGGGAAGAAATTCTTCATTCTTTTGGTGCTGCATCAACTAAGGTCCCCTTCCAGTGAAAATCAAGCGATAGCTTAAAGGTTAATGAAAGCCTTTGATCATAATGGAACGGCAGAAGGGCGGCCACAAACCATCCGCTTGAGGGCGGTGAAAAACAAAAGTCGGTTCTTGCGACAGTGAGACTCCCCTTAGAGAAACTGTCTAAAATCACATCGTTCTCTTGTGGCTGATTACTCTGTATATGTATATTTCCCTACCATTCCTACCACAATTTTCCCAGGAAGCGTGTTCATTGTATTGAGATCTGAGCGCCTACCTCCTTTTAGAAGTGGTAGTCTGTCACCACTTAATTGCTTTCATCACGAGGATAACTGTTGGGGGAAAACAATTCATTGTAAACATTTAAGGAACTTGACTCTTAAATACATATCTTAACATTTCCCTTCCTGAATTTCCCAGTTATACAATTAGTCCAATCCGCATGAATCACGTCTTTTCTAATTTCTTAAGGACTTTTAGAGTCGAATATCCGGAGAATAATTATTAATCTTGCTTTTATCAGTTATCTACCAAAGGAAGTATTTTTTTGCCATTGTCGCTCAACTTTCCGCTCTAGGATGCTTTAATCGTAGAGTTTTACATTACTTTTGAAATTCTTCTGATAGTTTGCCATAATCTCGTGAAAGATCAAATAGCCCATCATGTCGCCCCTCTGTCCTATTATTCCGGAGATTTTAATATAGTAATCGCATTAAATTAGCCTCGGTAAACGTACATTACTGTTTAAGAATAATCAGTTGCCATTACGTATAAAATATCATTTTCCTCGATATTTACTCCCTATCTCTGCATCCGTTGCAACCAACAATTTGCTACGCATAAAGAACATGCACTTTTTTTATCCATACTGGATGGAAGAGAGAGGTTTTTAGTGCTCTCTTCAGATTTAAATTTGGCTTCCATGAAAGCCTAGGTAAACAGAATGTAAGCGTTTTTTCGAAAACTCCAATAAATCACGAGATAACCTTCCCCGTCCCCTTGTTTTTGGAGAATGCTGTCCTTTGTTCCTTACTTTCAACATTAAATCTCGCAAGACATTTCTAAACAAAAACAGCAAGGCAGCAAATGGTTTCACATTCACAGGAGACCTTTCAACCTACTCTGCATTGGCGTAAATCTATTCGAAGAGCAAGACCAAAACACAGAGCGATTCGACCAAGTCGCGGGAGATGCTCCTCAGACAAAAAAGGCGAAAGATAAGAGACCAGCGAAGACGACGGTGGGCGGGCGAATTCTTATCCGCGCGCCAAATCTATTATTTTCCTACGCTTAGAGTCCTTCTCATTCACTTTCTCTTCCTTCATCTAGTTGAAAGTGTTTTCTCTTCTATTAACAGCGTCGCGTGTTGAATCCCATCACTCTCTCTCTCTCTCCCGCACTCTCTAACATCTTCACACCCCAACTTTTCATTTCCAAAGCGTTTTATCCTTTTAAAATTCCGTAGGAAGATAACGACGCGAATGGTTTCCAAAAGACATGGACGAAAGCAGTGCGAATGAGGACGAGACCTCCGTTCTGTTCCGTGCGCAAGCCGTTTCCCTTTTTTCTGGTTTTCGGTTCGGTTCCGGAGCGACATCTGCGTAGCGAATACATTTCGAAGGCTGATCTCATTTGTTTCTGAGGTCGCGGCGATTGGGTCGTGAGTTGCTCGATCGACTGTGACTCTCGGCTTTATTCCCGGACATTTTCACTTCAATCGGAAGGCAGAAAACGTCAGCCGTCACAAATGGATTGGGCTGAATGTGACCAATTAAGTTCCGATAAATATAAATAGAAGTGAGAATGCACAGAATGTTGTATGAGATTTTAATTAGATTACAGATAATCAGATACTATTTCTTTGAGCGAATCATAATTTGGATCGTTAAATTTCTTCCAAAATTGGATCACTGTGGGAAATTACGTTTTCAATGTCATGCCTAACGCCGAAATTTCAAGTACCATTTCACTAGGTACTTAATTTGTATGGGATAGCGCAGTTTTTTCCCTTCACCTCTGCCGTTACACATGATAATACCACTCATTTCCGAGCAGTTTACCTCTGGGATTGCCGACATTAAAAACAACGCTTTACTCAGACGTAGAAAGCAGAAAATGGCGTCTATGATATTCTTGATTTTTATATTTATTTACACCCTACGGAATTTAAGACAGTGTAAGGGGGAATATCAGACAAAAGACAATGAAATATTTCAAGCTTACGAATAAATACATACCCAACGTAAATAAAATATATTACGTACGTAAATAAACATAAACTACAATCTGAATATTTGGTATTTCATTCACGAATTTACCCTATAAAATAATCTTAACAAATATTTTAATTTCATTAAATCCGGTCGCTCTGCCTTCACGTTTAAGCGATTACTTCAAGAGTGTGAAGGGTTTAAAAAATGAAAGGGCACAAGAGAGTTGCAAGATTATTAGTGAATACAAATGATTTATTTAGAACTTTTGAGAGACAAAACGGTTTTAATTAAACAAGAATGTAGAAACTTGAGGAAGGAAGAGATAAAGGAAGTATCGAAAGAAGAGAAATTAATTGGAATATTTCTTAAAGATAAAGGCGAAAATGTGTGCACAGCCTAGTAGTCAATGCGTAGGTGAGAAATTAAACTTGCCAAACTATAACACTTGATTTTCGTCAGACGAAAGAGGAAAGAGTAACGTAAAGAGAGAATGAGATTTGTAAGGGACCTGATTTTGGCAAGAATGGAGAGTTGCGAGATATGATTTTAAAAGGTATATTTGAAGGAGTAGATAAGTCGACAGGACTAGAGCAGGGATCTAAATAGCTATTTCCTAGTTATGCAAGGTGTTTGAGGTAATAGGTAAAGGGTGTAAGGTATTAGGACACTGAGGATAGGGAGGGAAAAATTCTATAAGAAAGAAAAATAAAATAATTAATCAAATAATAAGCATGGATAATTAGTTCCCTGCTAATTGATTAAAATTAAATGTCAATTTTAAAGCATTATTCGTTTTAAAAGTAGTAAAAGGGCAAGCTGTAGAATTAAACCAATAATTCAAAATACAATCTCTGCCCTAAAAATGGAACATGCACAAAAATTAGACTATATTCGTAGACGAATCCCTTACTTGGAAGGAGAAGAGCAATCATATTGCCAAATAACAGAACAGCGCCATTCTCAATATGTCTTGTGTTGTTCCGCTTACTAATTTGCCAACAAGACTAGTCGTGTATTATCGTTAATTTTATTTCGTATTAAAATATGGAATTCTGTCTTAAGGAGAATCCACAGGATGGCAATCGATATAATTTGAGTTCAAAGGAGAATAATACGAAAAATTACATTCTCAAAGTACAGAGATTCATGCAAACCAAGTTTTTAAAAATTCAAAATTCTTCCTCTCCCAAGAATTTTCTATACATGAATTGACAGTTTATGAAATTAAAATAAGAACTTGTTTGGAAATAGCAAATCACAGCATAACTATAACACGGGAAGAATAAAGAATTATTATATCCATATTATACATAGCTTAAGTATGTTTCCAGTGTTACATGGGCAATTTGTGCCGTTAACACCTAAAAATATTTTGAAAATGTATTGTCACGATGAACTAAGATGTCAAGAAATAATTAAACAAAAGCTACTAAATAAGTGTTATTAAGAGGGAAGGAAGGTATTATAAGAGGGAAATAGATGTTGGTGGATGAATTTATATTGGATAGTGATATATCCTACTTATTGTCACCCATGTTAACCCCCCAATTTAAACAAGGGAAAGATGAGTAACATTGAGCGTGTTCATTTAAAAAATCCTTTTTCGTTTCATTTGTAACCTTTTTTTAATTCCCTTGATTTTGACATGTAATTAATTCATACAGACTTTGTTTTGAGTAATAGAATGTAATTGTGACGAATTCAATTATCATTATCAACTATATTATTAATATTATAGAAAGGAGTGCCAAAGGGGTATTGACACTTTCTACCCACGAACGAAGATCTTTGAAATAAGTTTTAAGGCCACTCATCAGAATTCTGCTCGGGCGAGGAGCGCTTCGATTTTTAAAATGGAAACTGATGTTCTAAATTATATAACAATACCACTCTAGCTAGATGAGAGACATTATGTTTATTATCATCCATGCTGTTTTCTGTAAGCTATTTAACGCAATGGGAAAGGGAAGGCGAGGCTCTCTCTCCGCAGTAAGGAAGTGCTGACTCTTTCATTATTCAGAGGGCGTAAAATCTCCGCAGGGTGCCTCGAGACATACAAAGACAACACGAGATGTCTTCTTGCGCCACCGATGATGAACATCGTCTTAAGTACGACATGCAGTAACAACGGTAGCCATAATGCTAAGCGAAAGCAGGGAGAACATGAAGATAAATGGCTTTAATTCATATCAGTTTTATGATCAACTAAACGAATGGGAATGGAGATGCTATCTAAGATGAATCAACCGTAATTTATGAGATTTATCAACTCTTTCTTTAGTTAACGCGTTTGTATGTATTGTAAGCATCGAAAAATTCAACTGCATTCTTCAATTTAAAGTTTCACAGTGAAAGAGCTAAAGAAGGATGCGATGGAAAGTGTGTAGTGACCTGTCTTCGTACGACGTTGTTCTTCAGTTTTAAGTATTTCATGCTTTCATCGTATTGATTAAATAAATTCATCAAGATATACACGATGGAACTTATCAGTGATTCAAAGAAATTTTATTGCAAATGTTCCTCAAATAAACAAAAAACGTGTGTTTTTTATTTGCAAAAGAAAAATCGAACTGTACGTGTATTTCTTATGGAAATCTATCTGAATGATCTTGGATCAAACCCAGCAAAGTTATCAAATAAAAATATGACAGTGCTTCCTTCTGGGTCTCAGAGAACACGTATGCAAAATTTGACACAAATCGGGCAAACGGTGTGGCTTTATATATATAGATAGATATTCATAGTAAAAGGCAATAGTCTTTTAATAGATTTAAAGAAACATTCCCTGTAATTCAATAGATAAATTCGCTTTATATCCTATGGGGGGATTATGGCAAGGTCTTCGTAAAAAGTACAATTCCTTATCTCGCATTAATATCAATTTCATTTTGAAAACTAGCTCTTCAGAGTGATAGAATGACTGTTGGAATTCATGGAAATTACCACAGGCTCGAGGCTGACTTCAGGATTTTCAAGAAAATAAATAATGGTTAATAAATAGAAGTAAATTCTTCAAATGAAGGAAGTGAAATATTAGAGTTACTAGAAAGAATAATTTTAATTCGAGCTTAAATATGTTAAAATTTGAATCCTTAATTTGAAAAAAAATGTTAAAAATATTAGAATTAGAGCATAAATCTGTTAAAATTAATCAAAATCAGATTCACTCTAAGTTTTATGTCACTGTGAATGAATACAAGAAAAAATTCGCTAAATTAACGGATGCGCGTCGCTACTGACACAATATGCTAAGTTTTGTAAGGAGTCATACGTTGCGAGGAGAGAAAAATTGAGAAAGCCGTCTTATGAAGACCAAACCTTTTTTCTCCTGCAAGCAGTTCGAAATCTTTTGCTTCTTTTTTCATATCACTTACAGAGAGATTTCTCCGACCCAAATAAACAAGCATAATTTTTAGGAAACAAAAGTTGCTTTTGTCATAAACTGGGCTGTTTAGTGTGAAATTCATGTAATTACCAATTCATGTAATTACATCAAAATATTCTTTTCCTTTAAGACTTCGTGGCCCGAATAAGGATCCTGTGTTGGTCCTTTATCTGTTCTGCATTTGCCAATTTCCCAATTGCACACAGACATGCATGGAATGTAAATGGAATCCTGTTGTAAAGGGCTGGTTTCTAAACATTAACATAGTTACATTCTACTAAACTAGAATTACTAATGCATGTGGGAGTAAGAGCGGGTGTAGGAATAATGAAAAATTTTATTCTGGACCACTGACACGCTTTAATCACTAAACAAATGATTTAATTAGTCTGTATATAATTAAAATAATGGCTCGGCTAACGAAGATGATTCGTTCCGGAATCACATTCGTTAGCCGACACGTGATGTTATCAGGTGTCTCTTTGTTTTGAACTAGGGTTGGTAAATGTCCCATATTTGATCTGGTCAGCTCATTTCCTTGCCACACATACACACGGAAAATGAAATGTACTGGAATGGCCCGACTGTTTCTGTTCGCTGCTCTATGTTAGCAGGAAAATCCACTAAAACATACGTTAGCCAAATCTAAAGAAGCGAAAAAAATCTTCATCAGCCAAATAAAATTTTTTTATCAGGGTCACTTGTCAGCCCAAGTATCTTCACTGCACCTTAATTTCTGAAATCTACAATGAAGACCGCGTAAATTTACATGATAATGTACTTCAATTGTTCATGAATTATACTCTAGTTCGTTGGCTGGCACTGTCTATATTTCTGGAGGAAAATAAAACGTTTTCTCACAAGGCAAGGTTTGAGTAATTGGAGGCATATCAATATCTCATATCAGTCTAACATTACAATTGTTCAGTTATTCCGAATTGATTCAGCGGAATATATTCGCGTTTAAGCTTTTCCTACAATAATTGCCTCTCTTTTAATACTGATCTCTTCGCCAAATTTTGAGGGTTGCTTAGATCGCCAGGTCTTCATTAAAAGTCACATATCACTATTATCGTATATCTGCTTCGTAAATTTTCAAGAAAGGAAGAAATTACGAGAGAAGCAAAAATCTACCAATGTTAATTTGGATTAATTGTAAAGATCCTTCGTCAAAATGTTCATTTCATCCACGCTGAGCTCTTGTCTGAGAAAATATGTAACAACGGAGTTTTCATTCCGCCTTGAGGAATCTCTCTTAACAACCAAAATGGTCTTTAAGAATTCAAACATCGTTAAGCAATATACTAATATTTTCAGATGAATATTTATTACGAAAGTATGGGTATTTAGTAGTTAAGACACCTATTGCGAAATGTTGACAGAATCAATTTAATCCTAAAAATTGTCGGAAATAAAGAATAACATAGGTAAACAGAAAACGATGGTGGCGGACCAACTTCAGACGACAGAGTAAATGCTTTCTTCCCTTAATTTTTTCCCGACCTTTGTTCAAGGTTTTGAAGAATCCATGAGCGTAAATATGCGGCAATATGCAAGAAAAGCCGAATGAGCTCTTGATAAGGTAGATCGGCCGCCTTTAAATGCTGCAAACATCGTCAATATTCACCATAGCGTGGGATGGAATATGTGGAACAGGTTTCGACAAAAAAATGAGTTTACGACGATTTAGATGACTTATAAGGATTTGAAGAGAGGGTCGTGGAATTGCAGAGAACTCGGTAGAGCATTTAAGCAGGAGCCGGAACAATACCCATGATGAAAAGAATCAAAGTAATGAAAAAAAAAATGTCTGATAAGGTCAATTCCACCCATTAGATGATTGAAAAATGCTTGAATAGTGATCTGAATGTTGTCGTTACGACTTGATCTACTCGTTGAAAAGAGAGCAGAAATATAATATTCCTGTGCCATTGCCAGGGAGGCAGGTTGGGTGTTAAAAGCCCCCAGAGGCAACATGGGTTTTAGAAATCGAGTTTATGGAAGGTAAATTGTAATTCTTTAAATATTTACAGTTAAACAAGCCACTGGTGACTCGCAGGGAATACATGTAAATGTAGATCTCCGTCTTTGTTACGTTTAGGGCGGAAGTGCGCCTGTCCTAGGAATGTAAGCAATATTGCGTTTACTACATGGCTCGGATCCCCCAGAGATAATGAAGTATGGATTGATTCGTTTTTGTACCAATTTATGCAAAGCTACCAATTAGTTACCAATCGGACTGCTTTGCACCGTTTTGAACTTCTGGAGGTGTGAGATAAGAAAGAGATCGGCGCCATGTTTCCGGAGTAAGCCAGTTCCTCTCTTTTGAAGAACGACACATTTCTCCGAATGTAAACCGAGGAAGAAAGAGAATTCCCGCGGTGGCGTTCATCCCCGACGTATTTCGCCGAAATATTCGGAGAGCACGTGTCGTCGAAAGAAAACCGCAGTGCTTTCCTCTTCACCTTTTGTGAGCCGATGAATACAAAAGCATGTACGAGATGCGGCGTGGGTTGCGCGTTTCAGAAACACGACGAGGAACGCCTTCCTCGAACGCTGTGCTCCTTACATGGAAGCGAACATTTATCCTCATTTCATGCAGCGATGCCCTTTCATCTCCTCAGTTGTATTTCTCTTCTCTCCATTCTCTGTTTACTTTCTTGATATTCTTATTTAACCTTATCTAGTATTTGATACTTACGAGGGCTGGCCAAGAAGTTATGCCCCACATTTTTTCTCAAACAGATATTCTACAAAAATGAAATTTATACATACGAAAGGATTATATTTTGTCTACTTAATCTATTTTTCCACATAATGTCCTTCAAGCTTTATAGCCTTCCTCCAGCGATTCACTAGGGCATGTATGCCCTGTCGGTACCAGTCCTCGCTCTGATTATGGACCTGGGTTTTCACTTTTAACTGCCTTCTGACTCACCCACTCTTCATACCCAGCAACCAACTGTAGTCCTGTCGACTGCAGACTATTTACAAACGTTTTTAATATTCCCTACCTTTCCTTTCTCCACGCTTAGAAATTCAATCACATCACGTTGTTTGTAACGTGTATCTAAGTCAGACTCCATTTTGAATGCTTCCTACAGCTATCTGCAGGAGAAAACTGAAACATAAATAGAAATACATGCTTCAAGCATCAAAGAATTCTAATTCTTATCTACAATTTCGAATTACTAGCGTTGGTTTTGGCTGTAAAAAATGTAGGACATTACTTTCTGACCACCCCTCGTAAATACGACTTCATTTTTTGGGCGAAATTGGGACTAATTATTCCCGTCTTACATTTATTAACCCATTAATAATTAAAAAGAATAAAAAGGTAATAAAAATCAGTTTTAATTAAATTTAGTTAAATATGTGATGGAAATATAACACACAAAAAAGAGAAGGAAACACTTAATAAGAACAGTAATATTACATTTAGAAAACATACGAAATAAGAATATATAGAAAGGAGGTGTGAGAAAATGAGTGAGAAAATAGGGGAAAAGAGTGAAAGGAATAAAGTTGGAGAAAAGATAAAAGTTCAACTTTAAGGAAGGTTTAAGTAAATTTTGTCACAGTCAGTAGAGTATTGATTTAGAAGGAGGAACTAGAAGTAACGGTTCTTAAATATAGGTAATGTGTGAGAATATAACCCGAGAATCGTTCCTACAATGTGTGAGAATTTTGAGTATGTGATGGGAGTGCGTTCCATAGCCTACATATATTTATAGAATTAATACGCCTAATGTCAAAATCATTGCGTAAAATGTGAGTTTAAAACAGTTGAATAGAAACATATAACTTCAATTAAGTGCAATTCTGAACTGGACACGCAGATTTTCTGTCAGTTTGCGTTACCTGCCTATTACCGACAGTCTTTTCTATTTCTCCACACTATCCTTATCACGTATCATTTCAACTGTATTCAGCTTGATTAACATCCTCCAATTACGACTGTTTAAGCAGTCGCGTAAACAGGGGGTGGTTGGGTGTTAAACGGCCCCAGAGCGAAAATGGGGTTAAAAAACCGAGGTTATGGAAAGTAAATTACTATTGTTTAAATATTTATACATACCGCTGGTGGCTCGCAGGATATCATCTAAAGATAAACAGGATTCCATCTTTGTTACATTAATAGACTTGCCTACATCCCAGGGGCAGAAGGGTGCTTGCTCCTGGAATGCAGGCAATTTTACTCCATGGCTCAGAACCCCCCCCCCCCCTCCAGAGACAAATCCTGACTCCGCCCCTGGTTTAAGAAAATCCGAGATGACGGTGTGTGACGAGTAAGGTAGACCTGTGGCCTCAATGCGGACTTTAACACGCTATCGTAAATGTATTCAGTTAAAGATTGTTTTGTTTCTCCATATCCCTTATCGTGGTAAAGGGAAAGTTCCCTCCTTTATCTCAAACAGTCACTGATTCACATTCCTGTTTAGAATATCTTAGTTTGATGAGTTCACAATGCATGCAAAACGCTGCTCTTAGACAGCAAAATATAAAACTCCACGTGGTTGCCAATCCTTGTGATTCGTCATATTTGCGTTGAAAATAAGTGTTTCTCATTTAAAGACATTTTCATGCTTTATGAACATGGTGAAGGTTATGTTTTGTCAGCCGGTGCTAATAAACGTTGGGTATATCCAAACTTTGCCGTATAAATGGCCTTGAGATGGGTTGATGGCCATTGAAAAAAATAGTATTCCCGGAAATTGCTGGCGATTAACGTGAAAATGCTTCCAATTTGCCAAAGGATTATAATAAGATTGAGCCGTTGGAAAAAATCACAATTCCAAGACATCGTATCAAATGCGTTCGGCTAAATCTCGTGACAAGGGAAATTTTTGATTCCCTGTCTAAACAATACGTTTCAAATGTATACTTATGAAAATGTTTTCCAATTTACTAATTTTTATTAAATGAATAGTATTTTCTATTATTATACAACGCTGTTATTGGCTCTGAAGCATTTGCTGACTGAATGACTCTACGTTATCCTATTATATGGCATGTAAGTGTAAATATATGGTTAATATACGTATAATTAATTAATAACAGATTACCAATTTTTGTTGTTAGTTACGTGAGGTACATGGATATTCTGTGGCATCATCGTTAGAGTAATATCAAACCGATTAGTAAAAGTAACATCGATGTGAAAAACAGCAATATGATTGGTACGAACCCAGTTTTCCCATTTCTCGGGCAGCCGCTGAACTAACATGCCACATAAAGTTTGCAATTAAGAGGTTAGAATGGGCATGGGAGTTTAGTGGGTGGAATGCGGCCCTTCACAGTCAGTGGGAGACGTGGGTTTAAGTCTCAATCACTACAATTTTCTACATCCATTTATCCTTGGGTTTTATGTGCCAACCTCAAATATGTAATGTTTAACACGTGTTCGTACCCCCACAACATTAAAAGTTAGCTAGAGAAAAGGGATTGAAGAAGGGGAAGTACAATCAACGTGGCCCAGGATAACTATTGCTAAAACATCGATAATGGTGAATAGATTGTGAACATGCTGCATTGCCTCTTAATCTCTCAAATTGTTTGATAACTGTCCATTTTAAAGAAAAAATACTCCACAGTACTCAACGAACGCATCCAGTGTTTAAAAAATTCAGTTTTAATTAGAGGAAATGCTGATATTTAACAACTGAATATAAATTAAAACTAGATGAATAACAGTAAATAATCCAATACAATTTTAATGTGTCATTCATCAATTAGTTATGGGATAGAATTCAGGCGGGGTTTTTCCATTTTCTATTCCCTCTATTCCTATTTTTGTTTCTATCTTATTCTTTAGACGAAGCCCTATTGGTCACTATTGGAGGTAATTATTGTGATTGTTGGAAAAGTTAAGAAAGTATCCAAAGTAGTGAAAAGAGACATTGGACTGTGGAAATAGCTATACATTGTTTGACGCTGAGCAGTTGTGGTCATTTCCAGGTGAACATTAATCGGGTGGTTTCTAAGGATTTTGAATTTGTAGAGAAAGTTTCTTTTTGCAAACTTTTGGATTCAATGCGTTGACTGTCTCAAGATTACAAAAAATGGAAGAGGCGAGGCGACCATTCCAACCTCCGTACAATTTGGAATTACATCATCAGCAGCAAAATGCAACCACAGCGAACTCGAGTAAATGAAGGCGGGTTCATTTATTTCAAATCTTTACCTCGCCACCAACTTGACGTACTATTGGAAAAGCAATTTACTGCTATAAAAAGTTAGTTAGTTAGTCCCACGCAAACTCGTTTGTTTCGGGACATTTAAGTGCCATCGCTCACTCATCCTACGTCGAAATGCGTTACAAATTTAACAATTCAAGGAGAACTTAAATAATTCAGATTCATCCACAAAACGCAATACTGTAAGAAAAACGTGGTATACGTTATGGAAAATGTAGCTTCAAAATGCATAACAAAAAAATGTCTTAATTACGTAGCTCTACGATGTCTGCTAACTTTAAGCATTTTTTGCTTTGATTATTCTAAATGTATTTTTCTTAGATAATTGTAACACCTAACTCTATTCAGGGATAGCTTTTATAGAGCTTCTATTCAATATTTATCTAAAGCAAATCATCCAGGCAGAAGATGCGCATAATATAGGTATTATTCCTGGCATACCAGAGGCTAATAGATAAGATTACGTAAAATAGAAACACGACGTGTGCACTTACATGACGAATAATCCTATCACAGCCATTTTTAGCCAAGCCTTTCAAATTCTTTAATAAGAAGGAAATTCTGTTGTAAGATATCTCTCGTTATCTCAAGTTTCCTGCGGGGGCGAGTGCTTGTGACGTAAGGACCAATTTGGATGCTGCGGGAGAAGAAGCATCTCCTTTCGGTCGTACAGCATCTCGGAGGGAGCCATCCACTTGCAGCATCTGCCCGTTATGGACGACAGGAGAAAGTTGAAGAGGAGCATAATGATATATCGTTGGAGTCGCACGGAGGAGTACTCCTTTAGAATGAGGAAAAGGAATGACACTACCTCGGGGACCTTTTCCGACCAGAGAGGTACGAATTCCAGCGGTCGCGGTGCGGGAAACCATGATTTTTTTCGCCATAAGAACGAAATTGACACAGAATTGACTATTAAACTCATTCTAGATTAAGATTAAATCTTAGCCAGGTGTATATAGTGGAATTTTGACTGGATAACGAATTCAAATTAAGTAATTGATTTGAGAAAACGAGATGCACACGCATAAAAATGCATACCAAGAATTTAAAAATGACGAGGAGTCAACGGTAGAAAAAGAGTTAACGAATTCGCGTGAAATGTTGCGACGTCGATGACAGTGACTGATGTCGACTGCCCTTCCGTCCATGCGTATCTATTTTGGGTCAAATTTTCAAAGGAAACGCGTAGATGAAAGCAAATGAGATATCTTGGTATATAACCGAGAAGACGTGAATTAAATTACGAAAGATATTACATGAAAGTAAAACGAGGCGGCAAGGAGAACATAGCAATTCTATCACCTTTAGATATACATAGATCAGCCATAAAAAACAAGAGAAATATCCTGCGAAATTGTTAGTCTTTATTCCAGTTATTGTTCCTGGCAACGGTTTCTGCTTACAATAAATTACAATTTTATGGGATTTATTGCAATTTAGTGAAAAGTATAAAGAGAATCTTGATTACATTGATTTAAATAAAATCGATCGTTTAACTGAAGGACTTAGATTAAAACCTCAAAACAGGTGATATAGCTTTAATTTGTCTTTCATTTAACGTAGTAGTATCGTTAAATATTCCTCGATAACTGAGGTCATTTCGCAATTACAGCCCCCAACTGGGAATCGAACCCGGAACCGTTTTCACCAAAGGCGAACGCGTTAATCACTTAGCTAGGGATCACAGGGAGGTAAACTCACCAGTTGAAACTGTATTTACAACAGAGGATCGGAAGTGATAAACAAAATTTTCTGCTTGATTTAAGAGAAGCACCGAAGCATAATTATCTGAAAATAAATAATTCTCATTTTCCTTTACCTGAAACTGAGGAGGCAACGTGGTTACATGAGAGAAGATTATACTTTCAGAAGGAAAGGGAAAAATGTGACCCTAACAACCGCATCCACCCAGCTACGCACAAGCTGACACACATCGCCGACGTAAACAAAAATGAAGTAACGCATTCGAAGAAGCGGAGAGAGAGTTGAGAAAGGAAATGGTTTACCGCGAAAGAGACGTAGAAACTCAATCCGAGCGACAGAAGAGCGCGAAAAATGGCAATTGTATTCGGGCGACGGAATGCATTCTGTCGATGAGTCTTCTCGGAAAACGTCGACGGGTGTTTGCGAAGGAACATGTTTTGTAAAGTAGTTCAACGAAAAGGAAACGAAAGAGCGAGAGAAATTTCTCCTTTAAAAGTAGAAATACAGCACTGGAAGGATAAAGTTTAAAGTTAACGTAACTGAAAAACATTCAATATCTAAAAAAAATCAAACTTTAAAAAAATAGCTAAACATTGAGAAAGTAAAAAATGTCTAAAGCTGTACCTATCCGGAAGCTTATATATACAATTTCTTACAGAACAGTAATACAGCTAATTCTTTTAGGGGAAAATTAATGTTTTTTATAAAGTAAACAATTTCTTTTCGGCGACCATTACACACGTTGATTGAATAAAGAAATTATTTTGATTTCGAGAAAAAATACTAAACTATCCTTTTACTTAGTCCCGATTAGTGCCCAGATGGCGTTTCTCCAGTCTTACTTCACTAATTTTCACTAAATGAAATAAATGTACACGCTAGGAAAGAGATGTCTGTCGTGGATACAAATATCTTCGGCAAAATAGTTGCGCTTCCTGTATTCCTATTCTCAACCTACGAGGATACGTAATCAGAACTAAATCATTTAATTCAGATTTTCTCCATTAAAAGATATTAATGTCTTATATATATGAGTACAAGAAATCGTTATCTTTTTAATTTTCCGGTTCTATCCCTGAATGATCTCAAGATCGGATATTATTTGAAGGGCAGCCTTCGTCAGAAGTCTCGCGCGAGTCAGAACAGCGATGCTAATGTGTGCCACAGGAACAGTATAACGCTAATTAGGGGGAAATCACTCTTTTTCTGCGCAATTTACATTTACGTGTGTTTGAGAGGCGACGACGAAAGGAAGAAAACAGAGAAAGAAGGGCCTTTAGTTATCCACTCTCCCTTCCAATGTTGTAGAGGGAACTGCATCTTTTGGTGAAAAGAGCTAGTCTGTAAGCCCTAACAGAAATGTCTCGAAGATGAAGCTATCTTTTGCCGTAGGTCTTACCAAGAATGCCTCCGAAAATATCGTTTTTCTTATCCAGAAGCAATCTTAATTGGAAATGGGGACTAGGGTTTTGAGAATGCTCTGAAGATAGTACTGGTGCAACGATTAATTGCAGTCGGAGAATTTTTAACCTCATTTCCGATACCAAGAACGATTCTTTGGGATTTTTTAAATTTCAGTCTACTATTTCTGGTAATTCTTTGCATTTCCAATATTCCAATTCCAATAATTCTAAATAGATTAATACTTTTGATTGAGATATCTGTGAAACTAAAATCTATAGAGCAACCGACCGGCAATTAGAAGACCCGGGTTCGAGTCCCGGTTCCGTCAGACTTTTTTCATGTCCGCTTCTCCTTGGGAATTTTCCTAGGTGCACGCCTAATCGTGTCAAGTACCTAAAACCCTTTCCTCGTTTAAAATCTATATATCTTAAATGCCCAAATGTGATATTTAATGCGGAATTATTTAACTTATTCTTGATTAGATATCGACTCTTAGTTTATACCCAGAGCAAAAATTTTATAANCGGGTTCTCCGGGATCCACGTCCATACGCAATATTAAAGTATTTAGGTTAGTACTCGAGGAGCTCATTATGGTCCTCTATGGATTTTCAATTGAATCATCTGAATTTTACCAAGGAAAAATTAGTGTACTTTCTTCCAGTACATCCTTCAGATTTTAAGTCGTATAGGTAAGTAAAGTAAATTGCTAGGAATGGAATTTTAATCGCCAAAAAGTTTGAATAAATTACCAAAACTTTGGTTTAGAAGAAGTAAATATGGTAGAGTCAAGAACAAGTATAGAATGAAACTACGCAAAGGACAATTTGCATGCGCACAGAGGGTTGAAATGAACATTTTCTTTTCAGATGCCTCGAGTACAAACCGAACAAAGCGGCAGCATGAGTTCACTCGGCCGTGAATCGGGGAAGGGGGACCTAGATCGATTCACGATTGCGCAACGTGCATCAAATGAGATCGAAGAATTGCATCATAGAAGCGCAATCACAAGGTGACGTATTATTACGATGTCATCAAAACAATACTTGAAACACGTTGCATAATTCCCCAAACAAATACGAGAAAACGAAAACAAATTCGTAAGTAGACCGGGAAGGGAAAAACCATATATTCTAAAAGGAGAGTTATGGATTTTCAGGATCAGATATTTCTTGTTTACTAGGACTGATGGAAACAACGACCTATTTTTTACCTGCGCTAGAATTAATACCCCCATTTCTTTGACATATTTGCCTTCGAGGACTTGCATTAAGACTCACGTTGAGTTTCCTAAGCAACGAGTATTTCCCCCGCGTAACTTGTAAACTCGAGTTTATATCAGATGCGTATTCAGACGAAATGGTAATACACTCTTATCTACATTTAAAAAGCGTAAAAATCGCCTCTTTAGAGACAAATAAACACATTAATCGAGAGGAAATGAGAATCTTTCATTGCGAATGCTTATTCCTCTAATGTGGGTATCATGAACTCTTTCCATCAGAAAAGATGACAGCAATAAAATGACTGCTCAAACAATGACTGAGAGCAACGTCAGAGGAATCGATTTCCACTCGGAGAAGATGCGATAGACAGCTGTCAGAAATTGTCTCTAAATGGGTAATTAAATATTGAACAGCGCAATGGCTTGAGAAGCGGTCGAAGTAAAGGAAAAGTAAACAAAGTATTGTGTATTTTTGTTGGAGGATGAAAGGCTGATTTCGTCGATTAAATAGCTTTTTAGAAAGCTAAGAGCTCTGAGAGATATTTACTACTAATAACTTTCCAACCATGTTTTATAAACATCAATAATTAATAGGGAATAAAACTATGCATTACTAGATGTAGGCCCAGTATTATGATGTATACTAAAGAGAACTTTAACTAATGTTCACCTTAGGACCCGGCATTATGTTTTTTTGGAACTGAAGTGGTGATTATTGTTGATAATGAATTAGCAAGGGAATTAACTATAATCTTCTTTTTAACTCAAACAAACCATTAAAATACTGGGTCCTAAAGTGAATTTCAGTATTTCCCCTCCTCACACTGTCGCAGTTCATTGCCTCATCGGGGCGGAGGGGTGTAAACGGAGGTTGGAGGCGATGTATACCTCAGGTTCAACCATGCTAAGAAGGCTTCAACAATATCTCCGGCCAAATAGTGAGAGTGGCACTTAATTCACCAACCGGGAGTGAGACAGCCTGGTGAATCACTGTCTTTTACCCTCCAGGCGCAATTACAATTTATCATGATGAGCTTCTGTAATGGAAATTTATCCGGACGGTATAAAAAAAATTACAATTACTGACGATGGCCGATCTGTGCCGAAACCGGTCGTGTTTTTTACTTCTGTAAATACACCTGTGGAAAAGAGTAATTGTAATTTTATTTATACCATCCTTTTTATCCGGACGTAAAAGCACCACCCATTCGG
This sequence comes from Ladona fulva, assembly GCA_000376725.2. Classification (NCBI taxonomy): domain Eukaryota; kingdom Metazoa; phylum Arthropoda; class Insecta; order Odonata; family Libellulidae; genus Ladona; species Ladona fulva. The sequence goes on from KZ308503.1 coordinate 513,785, forward strand.
ATGTCCGGGAGGTGGTGGCATTACAGAGGTCCATCATGAAGAAAAGAAATAACCCCCTACACTTTGCAACATTCAACTGCCGCAGCTTGAAGAGTGAAGACCGACTTCTGGAGCTACTCAATGAAGCAGAGAAGATAAAATGAGATGTAATCGGCTTCAGTGAAGTAAGAAGAAAATCAGAAGAACTGGTTACGCTCAAGGAAGAGCATATATTCTATTATAGGGGGACAAAGGATGGAAAAATTAGAGGAGTTGGCTTCTTGATTAACAAGAAATGGAAAAATAGTGTGGAGAAAATAGCAAGTGTATCTGACAGAATATGTAAGCTCATCCTCAAGATAAATAAGCGTTAATCTGTTCAGATTATCCAAGTTTAAGCACCAACAGCAGCAAGCAGCGAAGAGGAAATTGAAAATTTCTACCAGACTATAGGCTTGGAACATGACAAGGTTAAAATTTTACCCAAGTTTTCAATAAAACGAATATTCCACTTTATTTCACAAGTTTCTGTATTACTTATTCTGCTAATTGTTTTATTATACTTTGTTTGCTAATTATTGGTTTCCAGAACCAACAGTTATTACGTAAATGAATTTTAATCATTGTTGGAATCGGAAATTATATCCGAATCGCAAGATTATAGTAGTATCCGAATCAGTAAAAATGTTGGTACTTTCCCATCACTAGGAGATAATCCTAGAGATACATTGCTGGTAAATAGTCAGTAAAAAGTAAACAGCCATTAGTCTTTGTTTACCTTCAGTAATATATTTTCTCTCCATAGGGGGTCTTCAGGAAACATTGTTCATCCGATTACATAAGCAAATTTCTTAAGGATTAGGAATCGCTACGAATTTCATCCGAACGGTGGAGAAGCTATTTGGAAATTAGAGCCGAAGGCTGCTCCGAATGAACGTCTGAGGCTGAAAATTCTAATCCTAAGCTACGTTTGTCGGTGATATTTCAATTTTCCACATCTTTCTCTTTCCCTTGAAGCAAATTTTCAGAAGAAAAAATACGTCCACGAACAGGCTCGAAGATGGTGACAACCAGGATATTGAATTGAAACTGAAAATCTTTATTTATCCCGTTCCAACCTTTGGTCAATTACACATTTACTCATTGCACATTTTAATCATAAAAGGAAGGCTTTCTAAACACGAGTAACTACGACTAAGGAGTAGTTATTTCTAATTTCTTCTAAAATTTAAGGTACGATATAGTGTGTATGGAGAAAATAGAAATAGCATACTAAACAGTTTGGCCGAAACAGGTCGTTTATTACAAATATGTCGAATACGAAGTGTGGATGTCTAATTTATTTTTATAAATATAACAAACGCTTAGGATATATAGTATTACAATGGTCGGAGCGAAAAAAACTATTCCCACCGTTTCGACGTTGGTAGAAGGAGCGAAATCGGAAGCGAACCGATATTTGGTATTTTCCTTTAACCGGAGCAAAAACCGGAGCGAAAAGTTATGATTCGATACCCTGGTGACACCCCAGTTGGATTGCAAAATTCCTGAGTAAAGACATATTATGCCTAAGATGAGAATCTAATAGTTTTCAATGCTTTTTCGCACTCTTTACTACAAGTTAGCCACATTTTAGCTAAGAAGACACACCCAACCTTAAGATGTTTGACAATTTCAATTAAACTTGAGCAATAGTTTTTGAAAGGGAACTCACGAATCTTTTACTTTACTTTACTTCGGTATTTCATAGAAAATCGCTTATTCCGAATCTTAGCAAATCATAAAATTGCAGATTTCAATGACTACGTTTGGCGGAACTCGAAATATGCATCCCGATGAAAGAACTACAGAGAAAATTAGTCTGATATATCGCTGTATCCAAATATCTTGACTTGACTTCTTACTGCGACCCAGTTCGATCCGAAAAATTGTGACCAATACGTAATTTTTGCAAACTGCATTTCCTCGTTAATCATGATCGATCGAAAATATCGGTGAAAATGTACGTATTACCCGAAATTGGCACCTCATAATATCTCGTCGAAGTCTACTCCATTGCGCAAGATCAAAATTTTAATTACTTTTGGGCTTGAAAAAAGTTGGGATTTCGCTGGATAACATGTAATTTTATAATCGATGCGAAGGAGTGATTTCCATTCTTTCCTAAGCAAATGCGTACCACGCATTATTATTGCACGGCAAAAATATCAGGTAGCATAGGAATTAATTCCTCAGAATGATCTAAAAAGAGGGATTTGAACTCAGGAAATGGTAAAAGACCGCAGGCGACCAAAGGGAACTGATCTGTTTTCATATAACAATTATATCTAATGCGGAAATTTGATAAAATACTTCCTTCGAAACGAGTTTCAATATACGTTATATTAGATTACACTGACTATCGGGAGTTCATTAACTTAGTTACTCACGATATTTCAAAACCTCCTTCGAGATATTTTATCTTATCTTCCAAAATACAAATAAAGTATACAACTGATCAATCACAATGTAGATTTTTAAAATATGACCCACATCCTAAATAATTCGATTATTAACGGGTGATTTTACTTCGATAAAAAGAAATGGTTTGCAAGAGATTTCGCGTTAATTATTGCTCAAGAACGGAGAACACGCGTAATTCCAAAACAGACTTTCAATTTAGTTGGATGAAGGAATGACTGCTGTTTTCTATCTAGAAGACTATGCATTGAGAAATATAAGGAAGACACTTTTGTATTCGCAGAATTAGGGCACAGAAACAATATAATGGCTATGTTTTGAGTTTATCGATGAGTTTTGAGTCGATCCTGAAAAACTTGATCACGAGGATATGGTTAGGTAAATTTGACAAAATTGAATGTGAAAATTAATCTGCGGAGAACGGTATACTTAAAATAAGAATGGCAACATCAAAAATA